>JAPKLX010000051.1:1317623-1358368 GCA_026898415.1 Leonotis leonurus | reverse complement strand
CCCCCCCCCCCCCATACACCAAACCTTGCTCTTTCGGGACCAACACCTCTTTTATTCTTTTAATTAACTTAGGTGAGCCTTCTCTGCTTTTATGCTAAATTTCCCTCATTGCTTTTCATTTTTCTATTTTATCCTCATCTTGCGAGTCCAGTTTTTCTCCCTCCAGGGTCTCTGTCATTAGCTTCTGACCGGATGTTGCTTCTTTTGTTGTTGCATGCTTTTTTCCTTTGCTTTTTCCTCATAGAATCCACTTCACAGGAAATTACTTGCATCGAGATTGATTTCCTTCTTGCTCCCTGCCTTTACAGCCTGCAAATAGCATTTGCGAGACGTGTTCTTGTCCCCTATAACCTGTCCCACCATGTTCCCCATGGGGAATTTTATTTTCATGTAATATGTGGACACTACTGCCTGAAAGGTGTTCAAAGAATGTCTGCCCAGAATCACATTGTATGCCGATGGCATATCCATAATTAGAAATGTTATGGGTCTGGCCAATCTGGCCTCCTGCTCCCCCAAAGAAGTTGTGAGTGTGGCAGAGCCTAAGGGAACCTCTGCTTCACCTGCGAATTTGTGAAGAACTGTAACCACTGGGCTTAGCTCTGCATCTTTTTACAGTTGATTGAAGCAAGTTATGAACATGACATTCACCACGTTTCCTGCATTGACAAAAATTCTTTTTTACATTACATTCTTCAATCACAGCCGTAATTACCAGAGCATCCCCACCCGAACTGAATGAAGATCCTCTATCCTCTGATCCAAAAGATATTGTAAGATAGACTTTTGCTTTCAGAATTTCCATTATTGGGGTCTCATCCCATTCTCCTTTCATTGCCGTATGCTCTTTTTTGGACTTATCAGGACCTTCTGAGATAGAACCTCCATAAATCATGTTAATGGTTCAAATCTGTTGACTGTTTTCTGGCTGAACTGGTGGTTGTTCTGGGGCCTTTCCTTCATCATCCCCCACTTTCCTCCTTTAGTCATTCTTGTCTGACTCTTTTCGCATGTATTCCAGCAAATGCCATTCCTTATCAAATTTTCAATTGATGCATTTAGGTTACGACTGTCATCGGTGATATGCCCGTAGTCATTGTGAAATTTATAGAATTTGTCAGACTTTGGATGTCTGGGAGGGTCTTTCACCCTGGGAGGGAAAAATAACCCATGATTTTTTATTACAATCTCTAAAAGATCTTCCGGCTCCCTTGTTAGGGGGTGTAAACATTCTTTCTGGATGATCAGACTTATCGAAAAGTCTGCATGCCTCAGAGTAAGGCATCTTCTTTTCATCAGATCTTTTCCTCTCATCAGACCTTCCTTTTCTTCTGGCTTCTTTCCTTCTTGAGGTTGGATTTTTCAACTTTGTAAACAATATGACATCCTCTACGTAGATGTATTTTCTAGTTCTGGACAATAGATCTTCGAAATCTCTTGGTGGCTTTTTCACCTGATAATCAAAAATCGGTCCACTACGCATTCCCTCCATTAAAGCACACACCTTAATAGAATGATGCACCTCCGGCGTTTCCAATACCGCGAGGTTGAACCTCATGAGGTATTCTCTCAATGATTCTTGTTGATGTTTCTTGATTGTGGTTAGGTGCAGGGAACTTCTCATAGTTCTCCTTGCACTTGCAAATTGATGTAAGAATAATTTCTTTAAATCATCAAAGTAGATAGTTGAGGAAGGTGGTAACTGCCGAAACCATTGTTGAGCTGGACTTGCTAGGATTGTGAGGAAGACCATACACTTTACCCCCTTTGAATACTGATGTAGTTGAGTTATGTTATCAAAACGCATCAGATGCTCCTGTGGATCAGTATTACCTTGATATTATAGGTGCACCTAAAATTTCCCAGCAAAGGGTCCAATTGAATGTACTTGGAGAAAGGACTTTCATTTGCTACTTGAAATGGAGGTTTTCTTTGCGAGGTGTGCTCAACCTTATTTGTGGTAGATCTGGTAGCAGATCTTTCACGCGGAGTGTTGTGTGCAGATGCTTCTTCTACTTTAGACTGAGTTTTCTTAAAATTTTTGACCTCCTTTCGGAAAGCCTTCATTAAGACTTTTTACTCTTCAATTTCTTTCTTTTGTTCATTCATAGTATGCCATGCTTCCTCACTCGCTTGTGAGAAGGATGGTGGTTGATAAGATTCATCATGTTCTTCTTCTTCTGACCTTGGTGAGAGTTTATCATTCATTACTTTACCCCCTTCCCCTAGTAGAGGGAACTTCGGAGGTCTGAGACTTTCTGGCGTAGGACTCGGTCCATCAGCCGTTCTAAGTATGATCCCAGCAGAGATTAGCGCTTTTCTGACCATGGCAGCTATTTTTATCTCACATGCCTCAGGAATTTCTTGAGAAGTGCTAGCTTCAGCGCTTCCCACAACGTGAGTAAGACGGTTAACACTAGCTTCTACATGAGTAGTCTGATTTCCCTCAAGAGTTGGATTTGCAGTTCTAGAACCCACATTTGCACCCTCTACGGAGGATAACTTCGCCATTCTTTCTTTCGTTCAATCTCTGTTGATAAAAATTTCATGTGTATCAACAATGACAATTTTATTTTAGTATTTTTCAAAATGCAGAGCTCTCTAGAAATTAACTTGTTTAGAATGATTTTTCCATAGCTCTATCAAAAGTATCTGGGATTGCCAGGCCTTCCGTTGGATATGGTCTGGCTCAGCAACGTTGAGACCCACTTCCCTAGACGACCCATTTTCTTGCCCTCGAGCAAGAGAACAAGTATTTCAAGAACTAGGTAACAACAAAAGAGATAAGTGAAATATGTGACAAGAAGATTTCATCATGAACACATGCTAAATAGCTTCTGGTTGTAAGTTTTTTATTAAGTGGCTTCATCACCATGCAATTTTTATGGAAAAAATGACTTCAATGTCAATGTTTAGTTGGTGGCTTCATCACCTCGAATTTTGAGTAATGGCTTCTGTGCCAAATTTCAATCCATGACGTTGACGAATGGATTTTGAGTACTGGCTTCAACGCCTTTTTTTTTTTTCCTGTAATGGCTTCAACGCCTAATTCTTACGATTTATGGGGTTCAGCGCCGTGCTATTTACGTTTTGAGGCTTTTGCGCCTTATATTTCATGACTTTGGGGCTTCAATGCCCTGTTCTTCACATTTCGACACTTCTGCGCCATACATTTGTGTTTTAAGGCTTCTGCGCCATATTTTTAAAGCTTTAAGGCTTCAACGCCATATCCTTTTACGATTTTAAGGCTTCCATGCCATATTCTTGCAGTTTGAAGGCTTCAACGCCCATTTTCTTAAGGTTAATGATTTCAGTGTCCATATAGAAAGAAATTTTCAGATTTTTTAAGTTCTCTTTGAGAGAAATTGTAAGACTTTGAAAAATGGGTATTCGTTTCCCAATCTTGGTTAAAAAAAAGAGTTTGGAGTTTATACCTTAGAAAAAACTGAGTAGACTCGTTGCCTGAGTAACTCGGTCTTTGGATCACAGGCAAGGCCTGCAAAACAAGACTGGAGGAAGGGTCAGAACTTAATCCATCCTCTTGAGAGTATTTTCTTCATTAATGAGCTTCCTTTTCTCTCTATAAGAGCGGTACTGATATTAGTCCCTATCAGGATGAATGGGACGAGTGCTTTATGGGAGTTGACAATGACCTTGATAATGTTGATATAAACTCTCAAAGTTCTGAAAATTCTAATCCACATGTTGGGAACCCCGCAATTAATTTGAGTTTTGATGATGTTCCCTCTAAAACATACTTAGGTTTACTCATGTTCTCTATATATTACTACTATCTGTCCCTATGTAACAGGAATCTAAAGCTTTCAAACAGAAAGATTGAACCAGCAAGTCTCAGACAGAAAGTTGAAGCAAGTCAACTTTAACAGAAAGTTGAACCAGCAAGTCTCAGACAGAGAGTTGAACCAGCAAGTCTCAGACAGAAAGTTGAAGCAAGTCTCGGACAGAAAGTTGAAGCAAATCAACTTTAACAGAAAGTTGTTCAAACAGAAAGTGTTTAACCAGCACTCAACCAGAAAGGCATTAAAACCAGAAAAGGCCTAACCAGAAGGTTCCAGTCAAACAGAAAGTGTTGAACCAACCAGACAGAAGGGGCAACAGATCGATAGAACTATCAAAACTACCAAAAGATATTATCCTACTCATCATATCCTCTTACCACGCCAGTATTAAAGACCATCCATTAAGAATTGGAAGGAGAATCCCTGATTGACATGAAGAAGGAAAGTAATCACAATCGATCTGCCTTCCATACATAAGAAGATTCAGTCAACGACTCAACAAGGAAAGAAGAGATATGATGAATAACATTGATTGGCAATCCACAATCAAATCACGCCAATCAATAAACGGCCAGAATTTCAAATTTAAAGCCTATATATATTTGGAGTTTTAAAGTCTGAAAAGACTGCAAGCGCTACATTGAAGAAACATTCTCAAGCATCTCTATCTCACAGCAGACAAAAGCTCCAAACCGTTTGTGATCGCAATCACATCAACCCAACCTCGATTCAAGTCTGTCTTATCGAGAGAAGAAGGAGATCTTTGCTAGCTAGTAGCTTTCTAGTGGATTAACGTGAAGATACCCTGTTTACAGTAGTTTTCTGTAAGTTGTAAAGGGACACGACACTTATTTGTGCATAAGTCTCAATCTAGTTGTGGTTGGAACTTGTGGCTCGTTCTCAGCGAGTATAAATAAGAGAGTATCCTAATAGTGGATATCTAATCCAGTTTGGATTAGACCGTGGACGTAGGGGTTTCCCGAACCACGTAAAAATAACTGCGTTATTTACTTTCTGCATTTTTCAGTTGTTTTATTCACTATCTGTCACTCTCATACAAGCTGCATTCTTAATCAATTCCCTAAATACTCGATTAAGCTTTAAAACGTTTTCTAAACAAAGAGCACCGACTAAATCCACCATTATTCCGCACTCACTCAACACTCAGAAAGTAATAGGATCACTCTTATTATTAGCTAAGTGTTTTCACTAAGAGAGTAATCTGTTTGGACTAAAACTGCTATCGATCTGCACATCGACCTGTCTAGTCACCTTCCAAGCAATTTCTTATATAGAATAGCTTGATCTCTCTATTAACTTGTCAAGTAAACTGAAAAGTTTGTGTTTGGTGTATTCCCCCCCCCCCCATACACCAAACCTTGCTCTTTCGGGACCAACACCACATGTTTATGATTCTGGTGAAGAGGATTCAGAAGATATTTCGATGGAAAACATTGAAAAGTTGATGGAGAACCATGCTAGATTGAAGTCTATAAGTAGCTCGTTCATGGATCGAGAAAACGCGCCAATGACCCACCTCAACGCTAAAATCCCAGATTTGATAACAAGAGAAGAAGCTACAAACAACAACCTTAAAAATCTCCACACACACATGAGCAAAGTGGAAAAAAAATGGAGATAGAAATGAGATGATTAATGATATGCAGCGAAGAGTTGTAGATAGAGGTTGTCTGGTGTTTGGTGTATTTTTGTTGTGTTTTTACATGACCTTTCGAGTTTCATTTCATAGCTTTAGGTTCATTTTGATATATTTCTAGGTTCGTATTTACGCCCGGTTATCGTAATTGCATGCAGGTTATTTGGTGTGGAAATTGGCGCAAAATTGAGTTATAAAGATGAATCTTGGATAAGATAGGATTAAAGTTCATCTCAATAGGAGTCCGTAGCCGCGAAAGGATCCAAATCGGAGTTCAAACCAGGAAGAATGGGCTGAAACAAAACCGATGCGCATGAGGGCCAGCGGCCACTGGACCTGTGACTCGACTGGGACAGAAACGTGAGCCTAGTGCCCGTTGGACCCTCCGCGGGCGCTGGGCGTGATTTTTGGACGCGTTTTTGGGCGTATTTTCAAGCCCCAACTTATATTTTCTCTATTCCAAACCCTAGATACACTTTTATTATTTGATTTCTTTGTAATTTCGCATCGGGACGAAGGATTGAGCGTGAGATCGATGCTCAATCCAAGATTTATTCTTAGTAAGTGTTTCTTATTTTTGAATATTGAATGGATTGATTAGTTTTTCTCTACCTAAGTTTATGAATTTCTTTAATTTATTATTGATTGTTCTTTGATTCATGCTTTATTGATTTAACTTGTGCTTGATTAATTGAAGCGATTGGCCACCGTTTTTGATTATTTGTTTATTGGTTGAGATCGACAGATAATTCCAATTGAGAACTAGGGTTAAATCATTAATAATTCCAAAATCGAAGACATAGGAATTATATTCGTTATTGATTTGTGATTTTCCTATTGTGTAATTCGAATACGTAAGTTAGAATTGCGACTTAATTATTGAATACGAAAGTTAGTAATTAAGCAACTATAGGATATCATTTCTTAATTACGAATCATTGTTTTTAATTGAGGAATTTTTCTTAGGGTAATCTAATACGTGAGTTGTGGTTACTGTCTAATTAAAAATACGTAAGTAATTAATTAGACTAACTATTAAGAAGCCCTTTATGAACGAACAATAATATGAATTTATGAGCATGATTTAATTGATTTTAGATTTTCTTAACTCTTAGGCCCTTAAATCTAGAATCTCACCTTTTTATTATTTTGTCTATTTATTTTATTTCTTATTTCTCCTGCTTATTATTAGTTTAGAGTGTTTAGGATTTTCCATTTATTTGTTTTTAATAACACTTAGGATTAAATTGCCCTGTTAAGTTTTTCATCGAGATTCGACCTGGGTTAACTTGCCACATGCAATTGACCTCGTATAATTGCGAGAACATAGAGTGTACACATTTTAGGTCAAACAAATTTGGCGCCGTTGCCGGGGAGAGCTTTAGGCGTTTTTGATTCCCTGTGTTAATTGTGTTCTTTATTTGTTTTTCTTGTTCTTAGTTATCGTATCGTTTCGTTCGTTCGTACTTTATTTTATTTATTTTCTTTTTGATATTTAGATATTATCTCCTGCAAGTTGCGTTTGATTCGTTTGTTTGTGGTGGCAGGTTGCGTATGCAGAGTAGGAATGACAAACTTTCTAGCCAATCCAAGTGACTGAAAGAGGAGATGTCATGTTGAGCTCGAGACATTAAATGAGCATTTTTTGTTTTATTTCGATTCTTTATTTATTTTCTGTTTCTTTTCACTTTTCCTTTACTTTTTGAATAAATAAATAGCATATTTTCGTGTCTTAAATTGCAGGCGTGTGCGGAGTCCGGCTTCTTCATTTTTCACCGACCAACTACTCGCAGCATCCGGGATCTGGTGTATTGAGTCTATCTTTTTGTTTCTCATCTTCATCAGGGAAGTCTTCTCTACCTTTTCCTTAGCTTACTATTTGGGCGTAGTAAGATTTAAGTGTGGGGGAATGAACTTGCTTGTGTCTTTTTATTTTATTTATGCTTCCCTGTCTTGATTGTTTTTTTGTTCTCTAGCTTGTTTGATTTCATGCATATTTGATGATAGTTGTTTATTAGCATGTTAAGCATTGGTATGGTTGTAGCAGAACAGGTCACTTCAAGACAGATTGCCCTGACCTGTCCAAGAGTCAGAGAGAAGAGCTAAGAGAAAAAAGAGATCATAAAGTTAAAGCTCATCGCAAGGCGATGCAAGCAGAAGAAGACTCAAGCAGCTCAAGTTATTTCTTAGACAACTCATCAGAAAATGATGAAGCATTCTATGCACATGATCAAGAAGAAGATTGAGATGAATGCTACATGGGAATCGACAATGTAGTTGATCAAAATGAGGTAAACTCACATGTTTCTACTTCATCTAACAAACCTATATATGATTCTTGTAATGAAGATGAAGCTGAAGTCTCTTGGGAAGAGATCAATGAAATGCTCAAGAGCTACAAGAGTTTGAAGAAGTTGTTTCAAGATGTCATCAAGGAGAATGACAAGTTGAATGAAGTAGTAAAGATTCTCAATGAAGCCAATACAAAGTTCTCAACAAAAGTGAATGATCTCAAAGAACAGATCAAGACAAAGGATGAGGAAATTTACTCACTCAACTCAAAGGTCAAAGACTTGATAGCTAGAAAGGAAGTAGTTGAGGAGAAATTACAGAAGACAAGAGAAAACATGAGTAAAATCAACAAAAGCAGCGAACATGTCAATATGATCGTAGATATGCAGAACAAAAACAGATCAAAAGCTGGCTAGGTTACACGGGAGAATCATGTTCTACCAAGTTCGTAGTTGAAAGACAAAAGATACCAAATCAAGTTGTCAATCTAAAAAATGGGAAGAACTAGCCCCAGAAGATGATGGTGAAAGAAGCAGGAGATAAAATGTATTATCAGATCAAAGACAAACCTGCTCAATATGTCAGAACAAAATAGCAACCAGAACAAGAAGGCTCATACTAGAATACCATCAACACGAAAGAACAAGATCAACATGGACGATGTTGAAAGGAAACATCCATTTGTCTACAAAGCCATCTCAAGAACAGATGGCTCAGGAAGACAAAATCACATGTTACATTTGTGTTCCTAATACAAAACTGATTTGGGTTCCAAAAGGAATATTTGCTACTAACCACGCACCCAATCATTGAAAGGGTTGCTAAGTATACGTAATTGCAGGATGGAAAAAATGCAAGAAGGAGTCAAGTAGCACGAGGATCAATCTGGATCATTGATAATGGATGTTCAAAGCATATGATTTGTGACAAAAACCTACTATCATATTATATTGAGAGACAAGGTCCACAGGTAACCTTTGGTTGTAACTCAAAAGGTTATACCAGAGGATATGGTAATATTAAAATTGGCAAGACCACTATCTCCAATGTTTCTTATGTTGAATGTTTTAGTCATAATTTATTTTCTATTAGTCAGTTTTGTTCTAATGGTAATCAGATTATTTTTTATGCTAACAACTATTTTGTGAAGAATAAGGAAGGAGATGAAATTCTCCTTACTAGGAAGTTGCAGGACATGTTATATATTGTGCAATGCATAAACTAGATAAAGACATGTTTAGTCACCAAGACAGTCTCAGAGACAAGATAGTTATGACATAAACAACTTAGCCATCTGAATTTTAAATCTATCAACAAGATTGTAAGAGAGAAGCTAGTCGAAAGTATACTTAATTTAGTCATTTTTAATGATTATTCAAGATTTACGTGGGTTATCTTTTTGTTTAAGAAAAAGGAAACATTGGAGAAGCTACCTGATTACTTCAAAAAGATTACTCGACCAAAGGAGACCACCATCATGACTATCAGAACAGATCGTGGAAAGGAGTTTCTAAACCAGAAGATCAAAGCATATTGCAACCAGATGGGTATCACTCATCAAACATCAGCCTCAAGAACACCTCAACAGAATGGATTTGTTGAGAGGCGAAACAGATCACTTAAGGAAACAACACGCACCAAGCTAAATGAGACCAATCTGCAAAAAAAAATTTGGGCAGAAGCTATTTACACAGCGTGTTACACACAGAACAAATCAATTATTACTCTCAGACATGGAAAGACCCCATAAGAGATCTAGAACAATATAAAACTCAGGATTATGTATTTTCTTACCTTTGGTTGTATGTGTTACATTCATAACAATGGGAAATCACAATTGAAAATTGTTGATAGCAAAATTGACCTTGGAATATTCTTAGGATATTATGATGTTAGCAAAGCTTATCGAGATTACAATAAGAAAACTCATGTTGTGGAGGTAACACATCATATTGTTTTTGATGAATCTATTCTTGAATACAGGGAAACAGGTGAAGAACAGGCTCACAATCAGATCACTACTAGATCAGGAGGGATACTACTTGAAGATATTCTGATCTAGAACCCACTTGAAGATGAAGAAGATGATGTTCAACCTATAGCTGAAACCAACACACAACAAGGGGGAACAACTCACATTGAACCTGATCAGGACTGAACAGTTCAAGAAAATAGTGAACCTGCTCAAAGTAAACCTGATAATTCCAGAGAGATCAACAGCAGTTCAAATACCAACCAGGAGATAGAAGTTGAAAATCCTTTTCAAGAAACTTCAACAGCACACCCAGAGTTTGAGGAACCAACAGAAGAACTTGAACCTGAGTTATCAGAAGAGGAGATATCTAGGTGCAGAAAGTGGATTCAAGATCACCATCCACCAGAGCATATTGTTGGGAACCCATTAGATCGTGTGAAGACCAGAAGGATGCATGGAGAGAGAACATTTCTAAGTTGCTATCTATCTCATGTTGAGCCAGCTGATACATATAAAGCACTACAAGATGCAGATAGGATAGTTGCTATGCAAGAAGAGCTTAATGAGTTCAAAAGAAACCAAGTATGAAATTATGTAGATCGATCTAAACACCAGGGAGTAATAGGTGTTGAATGGGTATTCAAAAACAATCAGGATGAGAATGGAGAAGTTAGAGACAAGTTAATCTCGTGGTTCTCAAAGAAGCGAAGTACATACAGGACCTCATCACAAAAGTTGGAGTTAAAGACAACAAACCTGTCAAGATTCCAATGCAGACCAATGGGAAGATAGATCCAGATCCAGAGGGCAAACCAACGAATATAACTCAATACAGGGGTATTATTGGGTTATTATTATACCTAATTGCTAGTTGACCTGACATTACTTTTGCAGTTGGAGTATGTGCATGATACCTGGCCAACCCCAAAGAATCTCACATTGAAGCTGCCTAGAAGATATTACGATATCTCAAATGAACAAGACACGTAGGACTATGTTATCCATGTGATGATAATTTTGAGCTAACAGGTTACTCTGATTCAGATTATGCAGGATGTAAGCTAGATAGGAAGCAACTTCTAGAACTTGTCTATTTCTTGGAAACAAGCTAATCTCGTGGTTCTCAAAGAAGCAAACCTCCGTGGCTATATCAACAGCAGAAGCAGAGTATATGGCCGCTGGAAGCTGTTGTGCATAGATACCATGACTTAAGCAGCAACTCAAAGATTATGAGATCAACGTGAAAGAAATACCTATATTCTATGACAGCTCGAGTGCTATTGCTATTACACATAATCCAGTCATACATACAAGATGCAAACATGTGGATGTGAGAAATCATTTGATAAGAGATCATGTGGAAATGAAGCATGTACGGATCGAGAAGATACACCAAGAAATACAGCGAGCTGACATTCTAACAAAGACATTACCAGAGGAAAGGTTCAAGATGCTATGTGGAAAACTAGGACTGTTAAACTTAGATGAAAGTAGCAGATTGATAATAGATCACTAATCCAGACCACTCAGCAGATCGACAAGATGCAGATCACTATATGTTGTATGTAGAAAATTGTTCACTGGAAACAGATCAATTTGTAGATCACTATGGACAGACTGGTAGAAAGCAGCTCACTAGGAAGAAGAAATACACATTACTTCAACTACCAGATCACTTACAAATCAGATAACTTGTCTAGATGGAACAAGATTACTCATGCCACGTGGAAATTAATTTTCCATAAAAGATTCCTTAATCAAGGGGGAAAATCAGAAATTCATATCGATTTCTGATAATTACCAATTTAATCTTAGTATATACGCTATTTATCTGACAAGATTTGATAAATCTTATTTAAATTGCAATGATTACTGTATGTATTGGAAATTGTAATTGAGGTAAATCATTACCTAAAATAGAGAAAGGAAGTTACAGATGCGTAGCAAAGAAGATAGATATGCGCCTAATCTTAACCCCAGATGTCAATCGCGTGTATCAAACGCGTCTCTAAGGCGGAAATGTGGAAGTGATAAAGCGGGAAAGTGAAAAAGGGAGGATTAATCTCAACCTTTGATCTTTCATCTTATAATCTGAACCGTTCATTATTTACTTATATATATGCGTACCTATGTAACTGTTCATTTTCACCTTCACTTTGATCATCACCTAACACTTAAGCAGTTTACAGTCTTCAATTTTCTCTTGAATTCTTCCAAACTCTTTTCAAAACCTTCAATCCTTTCGAAAATGGCACCATCAAGTTTGAAATTCCCCGAGCGAGTTGCAGAAATGCAAAAATACATTTCACCTGAACCCTTTGTTGTTTTCAATACTCATGGCTTAAAGAAGCTTGAAGAAATTTTTGCTATAGTAAAAAAATTCAATGGTTTTTGATGTTTATATTTGTTTATACTCTGTATTCATATGTATTTATGCTCTAATGGTGTTCTGTAAGCATGATATGAGTTCATACGATTTCTAGAATTGCGTTAATGTTTACCTTTGCATGCTATGATTAAGTTCTGTAATCTATGTTAAACATGCTTAGGTTATGATGATTCATGTACTTGTTATTATTATTTTATATGCTCGATTAATCGTCTAGAAGTAAGAACTTTGTTAGAAGATATGCAGAATTTCTGGAAATTACATCATGATGTTCATCGTGTTCTTGATGAAAATGGATAAAGTTGATATATTTTGCTTTTAAGTTGGATAATTATAAGTTATTTAACTGTTTTATCTCTATTTAGGGTTTCACAACATTGTTACATTCCACCCGGAGATGTACTTGCCTAAACAAGTTGCCACCTTTTATCTGACTTAGGAAGATGAAAAGGAAGGGCACGAGGCAAGTGTTCTGATGCCAATTGGAGACAGAACCAACAAGTCCACTTATGATGTGATGCAGATGATTCAACATGCTTTTAGACTAAAAGATGAAGGGATGGATCTATCAGAGATCACTAAAGCACAATTGCAAGAAACAGTAGAGAGGATGATGGTCATTCCCATGAACTGCACTGAAAGGATGTTTCACAGATCACTCCTTGCACCTGGATTCAAGTTACTATTTGAATTTGTATAGAGGACCTTAATGGTGCACTGTGAGTCCTACGACTAGGTCACCCCTGAGAAGATGAAGATTTTACCAGCTGCGGTACTTAATCTGAAGGTTAACTGGAGTAGAATTCTATTTGATTTATTGGCTAAGGAAGCCGGATTGGCTGTAGAGACTAAGGATGATTCAGACCAGATCGTCGAATTGGTGGTAAAGAGGAATCTGAGGGATTCCACCAAGATCAGTTACATGATTGAGAAGTTTTCAAACAACAAGTCTGGAAGGGAGCAATTTCATTCAACACACAACTCACGTTGCCTAAGGAGCAATACCAGCTTGAGATGTGCTTAGGCCTATCACCTGCTTTGTTTAATAAGGTCAAAGATGATGTACACACGAGGCATCTGATGGAGATGGGGAGCTCAAACCCAACCTGGGTAGCTCCATCCAAGGGAGAAGAGAAGAAAAAAGACCCCAAGGAGAAGAAGGAGAAGAAGAAACTAGCGAAGAGGGCGAGCTCTTCCGAGATAGAGACTTCTTCCACTACACAGTAACCTAAACAGAATAGGAGGAGGCTAAGGAAAACACAGCCTACCTCACCAGAAGCAGAATCTCAAGACCCAGATCAAGAGATTCTCCATGATGTTATGGCTGAATGTATTTATGATACCAGGTAGGAGAAGGACTTCTCACTTGCTAGGACAATAACATCTTCTCCAGATCAATTGGAGAAAATAGTTGAAGAAGAAAGAGGAAGAAGAAGTTGATGAGGAGACCGAGAGAAGGAAGCAGGCTGAAGAGGTAGTCAAGCTGTTGGAAAATGAGGCAAATCACTTTGTACTCCAAGATTTTCCAGGGATCCAGTTGATGCTAGAGAGCTATGGTGCATCTCGTTGTGTCAAGACATACCTACTGATTAAGGACATCGAGTACTATGTCCTTGATGCGTTGCTCACAGTCACATCAATTGAAGAGTTGAAGATTGAAGAAGCAACTGTTCTGAGTATTTTTCAAGTAGCTTCAGTTACTGACATAAGGGAGTCATACCTTCAGTAGATACTTGCTATCTCCAAACATGAAGCCAGGCAGCTGAATGTGGATATGAAGTCATTCTATAAGGATAGAATGGATTTCTATGAATCTGTACCAGATACAGACGATGAGGCTGATGAAGAAGCCAGGGAAGAGCCATCTGTTCAACCTGATATTGGCATGGAGAAACAAGATGTAAACATGGACCAGCCCACTACTTCAGCCACACAAGCACAGGAAGAAGCAACACCATCAACAGCTGAATAAAAACAACAACCAGATCAATCCCAACAGACACAGGAAAACACAGCTCAATCAGCTGTCACAGCAGATCAGCCCACTGCACAGCCTGAGAAAGAAACAAAAGGGGAAGAAGCAGAAGAAAAAGAAAACCAAGAGAGTGGTTCTTGAACTAGCTGAAGAAGAGTCTGCTGGCCAGGTGATAGGATGAGAGCTCACTGAGGAACTCTACACTCCTGGCGTAGCTGCAACATTGATGAAACATATCAGTTTCATTGATTTGGAGGAACTTTTGGAGAAATAGCACAAATCCTTCACCAACGAGCAAGTAGATAATCTAATCACCATCAGAGTTCAAGATCATCTTGCAGCTACCTGTAATGATATTTAGGAAAGAGCTACAAAAGTCCTGATAGATTTTAATCAACATCAGAAGGACTACGTTAACGACATGGACAAAGACTTGAGGAAGAAGATAACCAAGAAGCTCGATGATGATAGGGATGCAGCTGACATAGCTAAGGAGAAGGTGGATCAGCGACTAGAGAATGTTGATAAAAAGATTGAAGGCATTCACAAGCTAGTGATTAACCTTGCAGAAAAGGAGAAGGAGTCGATTGATGAAGCTGTCAAACAACGCACTACATCTATAACATTAGAGATCACGAAATCTATATCGAGAGAGCTACATTTGCAGCTTGATGTCTTTGAAAAGGAACAATGCTTAGAGATTCTGGAGAAGAACCTGCCTCAAGCCATGACAAATCTTGAATACCCAACACTAGATGATCTAAATCATCAACAGACGAGGCTAACTGAGATGGAGCAATTTCAGAGCATATACGACAAAATATGTAGCACTATGAACAACCGTCTGGAGAATAAGCTCAGCGCCACCAACCAGGACATTACTTTCTTACTCAACTACAAAGCAGATGTAGAGAAAAAGCAAGAGGAGATGCAGGCAGAGATCGACTCCCTTCACACACTCATCAAATCTATATTTGATGATGTCGAAAAGGGGGAAGGAGGATCTAAAGGAGGAAAAGGAGGTGACAAGGATGGAGTTGGAGGAAAAGGCAAGGAGCAATCTCAGCAGCAACTAGAACAAAGACAGACCACTCAGCCCAGACCAAATCCAGCCCCTCAACCAAAACAAGAGCAAAGGCAAGAAGCTTGTTATAGATGATGAAAGTGCACAAGTGGCTGAGTTATTACTACAGGGAGTCAGTCCAAATCAAGCTTGTGACCCGATCTTTAGGACAAAATTTTACAAGGAGAAGGCAATCAAAGAAGAGAGGCAGAAAGAGCTGAAAGGGAGAAAGCCTACCAGACATCCTTCTCGCCACCAAGGGCAGATCAACCATTACCACCAATTCAGACTACAGCACAAAAAAGGAAGAGGACACCATTCAAGACATGGTCTCTGTTTTTACAGAAAAGAACACCCAGAGACCCTTGGGTAGCTGAAGGAGATCAGAGAGAATGGGAGCTAATCAAGACAAGATTTATCCTTAATCGATATTTTCTAAAGGAGCCTGCCTACTCAGAGTAACATGTAGATTAATATTTTCAAAGATATTTGGATAATTATAAGGAGAAAGAGGCTATACAGAGGATCAGAGCAGCAACTCAAGGAGAAAAGGTGCAGATCAAGGCACCAACCAAGGAACAAGACCTACATTCTGAATTACATTAACATGATTGCCAAGGTCAAAAGATACAAGATCGATAATCACAATCTCAACTACGTCAGAGTCAGAGATGGGATATATGAGAGCATACAGATGACCTCTGACTCCCATAAGAAGAAGATGAAGGATGGAAAGCAATCCAAGGGTAGCAGATGGTTTGGATGAATTTTCATATCTTTAAACCAGATAGCTCTTATTGCTTTACTTAAGGTTATGTTGTAAAGTGTGGTTTCGACATCATCAAAAAGAGGGAAATTGTTGGGAATCCCTAAAAAATTTAGTTTTGATGATGTTCTTTCGAAACACACTTAGATTTATTATATGTCTTGCTTGCTAGACTCAGCCTGCTTAATATGTAACAAATCAATACATTATCAAGTGAACCTGATAGAGAGCAAGCCTGTTTTATTTAGATCAGGTTAGTTGATGACCATATTGTAAAGGACTCAAATACATTAAATATTATGTCCTATAGGAAGTCATCTGGTTAGATAGTCTTCTAGATATCGAAGCAGACCAACTCACTTGAAGCAAGCAGACCATCTGATGGAAGTCACTCAATCTGGACCAAACCTGGTTTCACCCAGTTGTCAATGCCATCTTTTGGAGAAACTTTGGACCAGACCACTAGGCTGGCAGTGGACCTGATCTGATTGACCAGACCAGCTTGGAAGAGTGAACTTGTCCCTTACAGACCACTGAGATAGAGACTTGGTAAAACTTCAGATATGCAATAGGTCATCTAATGTTTCTACCTAGTCATTTGATATTTCTCTAAGTCATCTGGTATACAATGTGCCCCCATATGAACTTAGAGAGAATCCCATTCTTATGCCACATCACCAAATCTTTTGTAGAAGGAAAGATTATCAATCAGAGATCAAGAAGGAAGGTGAATTAATCGAAGCTCAAAAGAAAGGAAAGAGAACAATCAGCTATCTGCTTTCCATAATCAGAGAGATTCAGTAAACCATTCCTAAAAGGCAAGAAGATCAAATAAGGGATTCATATCTTTGATTGACAATCAACATTTATTTCACCCCAATCAAACTCAACGGTTAGAAATTCAAATTCTGCACTTATAAAAGTTTCGAACAAAATCTGGAAGAGTACTGATGAACTGACGCTCTTACACGCAAACTTACAAGGTGAAACTTTGCCAAGAAATCTACTCTTTCGTTGAAGCATTCAACGAGGAGATTTTACAAATCCAGATCGTGTTCAAGCCGTTCGTGATCGAAATCACACCAACCTTGATTCAAGTCTATCTTATTGAGAAGAAGGAGGAAGATATCTTCGCTAGTTAGTAGTTTTCTAGTGGATTAACGTGAAGGTATTTTGTAGTAGATTTATCTGCAAGTTCACCCTATTCGTGCATAAGTTTCACTCTAGTTGTGATTGGAACTTGTGGCTCGTTCTCAGTGAGTATAAAGAAGAGAGAATCTTATTAGTGGATAACCAATCTAGTTTTGATTGGACTATGGACATAGGGGGTTTTACGAACTACGTAAAACAATTGTGTTCTTTACTTTACGCATTTTACCTTTCGATTGTTTATTCACTAACCCAGCACTCACATTCAAATTAGCATTGATTTAATCAATCTCCTAATATATTTGGCTAAGTGTTTCTAAAGGTTTTCTAATAAAGAGCAACAGATTAATTCCACCATATTCTGCACACTACACTTTGTTGGATATCAAGATCACTCTTGCTATCTGCTTAGCGTAACACATCAGAGAGAATTTATCTGGACAGATCACTAGACGATCTGGTAGTGAACCTGGTCTGTCAAACTTAGCAATCTCCTTTCAAGAAAGCTTAATCTCTCTAGATAAATTGTCAAGTAAACAGAAAAAGTTTGTATTTGGTGTATCCCCCCCCCCTCCCCATACACCAAAACTTGCTCTTTCATGAATGATCTCAAAGGACAGATCAAGATAAAGGATGATGAAATCTACTCACTCAACTCAAAGGTCAAAAACTTGATAACCAGAAAGGAAGTAGTAGAAGAGAAACTACAGAAGATAAGAGAGAACATGAGTAAAATCAACAAGAGCAGCGAACGTGTTAATATGATCGTAGATATGTAAATTAAAAGTAGATCAAAAAATGGATTAAGTTACACTGGAGAATCAGGTACAACCAAGTTCGTAGTTGAAAGACAACATATACCAGATCAAGTTGTCAATCTGAAAAATGAGAAGAATCAGCCCCCAACAGATGAAGGTGAAAGAAGCAGGAGACAAATGATATTATCAGTTCAAAGGCAAACCTGCTCAGTATGTCAGAACATATACGAACCAAAATTAGAAGGCTCCTACTAGAACACCATCAGCAAAGAAGAACAAGATCAACATGAACAATGTTGAAAGGAATCATCCATCTGTCTACAAAGCCATCTCGAGAATAGATGACTTAGGGAAACAGATCACCTGCTCTATTTGTGTTCCTAAAACTAAACTGATCTGGGTTCCAAAGGAAACTTTTGCTACTAACCAAGCACCTAATCATTGAAAGGGTTGCTAAGTCTACGTAATTGCAGGATGGAAGAAATGCAAGAAGGCGTCAAATAGCACGAGGATCAATCTGGATCATTGATAGTGGATGTTCAAAGCATGTGACTTGTGACAAGAATTTGCTATCAGATTATGTAGAGAGACAAAGTCCACTAATAACCTTTGGTTGTAAGTCAAAAGGTTATACCAGAAGATATACTAATGTTAACACTGACAAGACCAATATTTCTAATGTTTCTTATGTTGAAGGTCTTAGTCATAACTTATTTTCTATTAGTCAACTCTGCTCTAATTGTAATCAGATTGTTTTTTATGCTAACAACTATTTTGTGAAGAATCAGGAAGGAGATAAAATTCTTCTTACTGGGAAATTGCAGGACATGTTATATATTGTGCAATGGACAAACAAGATCGAGAAATGCCTAGTTACTAAGACTATCTTGGAGACAAGCTGGTTATGACACAAATGACTTAACCATTTGCATTTCAAGTCTATCAACAAGATTGCAAGATAAAAGCTAGTCGATGGATTACCAGATCAAGTATATGAAAAAGATCATATATGTGAAGTATGGCAAGCTAGGAAGCAGACCAAGTCATCATTTACTAGCAAAGCAGCTCACTCATCTACCAGAATATTGGAGTTATTACATCTAGACTTATTTGGCCCAATAACGCCATTAAGTATCAACGGTAGAAAGTATACATTAGTAATTATTGATGATTATTCAAGATTTACGTGGGTTATCTTTTTGTTTAAGAAAATGGAAACATTGGAGAAGTTACCTGATTTCTTCAACAAGATTACTCGACAAAAGGAGACCACCATCATGACCATCAGAACAGATCGTGGAACAGAGTTTCTATACTAGAAGATCGAAGAATATTGCAACCAGATGGGTATCATTCATCAAACATCAGCTGTAAGAACACCTCAACAAAATGGAGTTGTTGAAAGGCGGAATAGATCACTTAAAGAAGCAACACACACAATGCTCAATGAGACCAACCTGCTAAAGAAGTTTTGGACATAAGCCATCTACATATCGTGTTACGCACAGAACAGATCAGTCATCACTCTCAGACATGGAAAGACTCCATATGAGATCTAGAACAACATAAAATCCAGGATTAAGTACTTTCGTACCTTTGGTTGTACGTGTTACATTCATAATAATGGGAAATCTCAGTTGAAGACTTTTCATAGCAAAGCTGAACCTGGAATATTTTTAGGATATTCTGATGTTAGCAAAGTTTAGTGAGTTTACAATAAGAAGACTCATGTTGTGGAGGTAACACCTCATATTGTTTTTGATGAATCTATTCTTAAATACAGGGAAACAGGTGAAGAACAGGCTCATAATCAGATCACTACTAAATCAGGAGGGATACTACTTGAAGATGTTCTGATCTAGAGTCTACTTGAAGATAAAGAAGATGATGTTCAACCTATAGCTAAAACTAGCACACAGCAAGGGGAACAACTCACTTTGAACCTGATCAGGACAGACCACTTCAAGAAAATAGTGAACCTGCCCAAAGCCAACCTGATGAATTCAGAGAGATCAACAACAGCTCGAATGCCAACCAGGAGATAGAAGATGAAAATCCTTTCCAAGAAACATCAACAACACACCCAAAGTTTGAGGAACCAACAGAAGAACCTGAATCGAAAATGAGATATCAGAAGAAGAGATGTCTAGGCGCAGAAATTGGATTCAAGATCACCATCCACCAGAGCAGATTGTTGGGAACCCATTAGATCGTGTGAAGACAAGAAAGATGCATGGAGAAAGGGCACTTCTGAGTTGTTACCTATCTCATATTGAGTCAGCTGATGCATATGAAGCACTACAAGATGCAGATTGAATAGCTTCTATGCAAGAAAAGCTTAATGAGTTCAAAAGAAACCAAGTATGGTATCTTGTAGATCGACTTAAACGCCAGGGAGTAATAGGTGTTAAATGGGTATTCAAGAACAAGAGAGATGAGAATGACAAAGTTGAAAGGAACAAAGCCAAATTAGTTGCCAAATGATACAGTCAGCATGAGGGTATAGACTTCGATGAGACATTTGCACCAGTTGCCAGATTGGAAGCCATCAGATTATTCTTGGGATATGCAGCCTATAAGAGATTCAAGGTGTACCATATGGATGTCAAGAGCGCTTTCTTAAATGGTATTCTATAAGAAAAAGTCTATGTAGTGCAACCACCTGGTTTTGAAGAAGGAAATCCAAACCAGAAAGCCTACAGATTGGCTAAAGCAGTTTATGAGTTGAAGCAAGCTCCAAGAGCTTGGTATGAGACATTGTCGACCTTTCTGTTGGAGTCAGGCTTTCGATGAGGCTCAGTTGACAAGACACTATTCATCATTAAAGTTAAAGAACAATCCTTTTAGTATAAATCTATATTGATGATATCATTTTTGGATCTCAATCTAGTTATCTGTGTGATAGGTTTGCAGATCTGATGAAGAACAAGTATCAAATGTCAATGATGGGCGAAATGAATTTCTTTTTAGGTTTGCAGGTAAAGCAGCTACCTGATGGTATATTCATGAATCAAGCAAAGTACATACTGGATCTGATCACCAAGTTTGGAGTTAAAGACAACAAACCTGTTAAGATTCCAATGCAGACCAATGAGAAGATTGATCCAGATCCAGAGGGCAAACCAGCTAACATAACTCAATACATGGGTATCATAGGGGCATTATTATACCTAACTGCTAGTCGACCTGACATTACTTTTGGAGTTGGAGAATTTGCAAGATATCAGGTCAGCCATAAGGAATCACACATGGAAGAAGCTAAGAAGATATTACGATATCTCAAAGGAACAACACATATAGGTTTATGGTATTCATGTAATGATAACTTTGAATTAATAGGTTACTCTGATTCAGATTATGTTGGATAATTACATGTTATTAACGTGTCAAACTCTGTTTAGGGTTCCATAACATTGTTACATCCCATCTTGTCACGCCCGCCCTCCGCTAAGATAGCCAAAGTCGGGAAAACCGTGACTGGGGAAAGGAACATAAAAATAGAGGAAAAGAATGAGACTTGCACGAAGAGAAATATCTGAATACTTAATCTGAGTGTCTGCAGCGGAATTTGGATCAATATCTAAGTTTACATGTATGAAGACATGCAAACCCCCAAGAGTTACTACTAGATGAGTTCGACAAAATCTTCGCTTAGCACTTCCCCTTTTTCATCACAGCTCAACCTGCACATTTAGAAATACATGCAGGGTTGAGTACAAAAGTACTCAGTAGAGACATGCCCGAAATCACATTCATACATATATAATTGTCATTGTCATCTCAAAGTGAAACATAGGGATTTTATCTGAAAGTACCTATGTTCAATAAATTCTTTTCTTGAAAAATCCTGAGTTCGACTGATCAGTCTAAATTCTTTAGTAATCAAGCATATCTGTAATTTCTATGTGCCGGGAAGGTGGCCACCTTCCACGGACACCTTGACCGGACAACCCGCTAGATGATTCACGGTCCTTGTGTAAACTAGTTCGAGTGGGGATGCTTACCCACTGGAACCCGAATTCGATTTCATAATCATAGCAGATATGTATCATACAAAACATAAAACATTTATGACAAGACAATACTTGGAATATAAATTTCAATTCAAAAGTTATTTGAAAAGAAATAACATAAATGCGCATAAACACGCATATTTTCTTTTAGTAAGAAAGCCTACTTGGATCGTCTTGACTGACGACTGCTTCGTTCTCGAACTGCGATCCCGACCTTTCGTCGTACCCTTTAAATAAATCTCGAGTGAGATAACATTTTCGAGTGCATCTAATTATATTCTCTAAGTGTAAGGAATTATTATCCTTTGTTATTTGAGAATTATTCTCGGTTCTTTTAACTCGGCTATCGTTCGAGTTTCGGATTTAAATTCTAGGAGGGTCGTTCGATGATTTCTAATCAAGCCATGTTTTGACTTTGATTAAACACATAACTTGATGTTTGATCATTTCTCAGCACTCATGCTCGTCTAAGATCAAAACATCTATGAATATCATGAAACTTAATACAATGATATAAACCTATAATAAATCACGTTCATTAAATAAAACATCACATAACACTTTTCATGCCCTCGAACGGCCAACTTCGATTAAAAACTTAAAATCGGGGAAAAACTCATTTTCATGCTCATAAATCATAATATGAGATTATAAATCTCATACGAAAATTATGTGGCTCGATTATCCAACATAACGGAAAAATCGGCAACTAACTTATTTCAATTTTTGCATACTTGACGGAAAAATCCAATAAAATCATATTAACCTTTATTCATGCTCAACACATGTTCAAGTTAAATGAGTAGTTGACTTTGAAAAATCATAATAAATTGGAAATAATTCCAATTGTATCGAATCAAACTTTAAAGTGACCATAACATCGTAATGTTTTATAATCCGAAGACAAAACACATAAAATCATTTTACTCTATTTTTCACGAATTTTCAAAGTTAGATAAATTTCCAAATTTTCGCTGGAATTGGCAGTTTGCGCAACCATTTTGAAAAATTCATAACAAATTGAAAACACAACGAAACGGGGTGATTCAAGTTGGTGATTACTCCTAACTCGATCTAGTATTTTATTATGTGAAAAATTCTTCACATTCTGTACTTAAAACGACGAGACAATTCCCGGGCAGAACTGTCGCCCCTCACTCATTTTTTTTTAAACATGCTCGATTAATTCCCGTAAATTCACATAATACTCGTATATAACCTACATACATGCTCGTCTATTCGATTCATCCGAGAAAAATCAAAAACATATAAACCGACAAGCTCAAGTTAACTTCTCAAAACCTAACATGCTTAGATTGCCTTGTAATTTAAACCACATGTTTATCTAACTCATACGAGCAACATTAATTCTCGATATTTTTCGATTCGGGCTCGACTCGATAAAAATCGAAAAGGGCAGCCCTTTTTTTTCACTTTTTCATCAAGCTCAAAATATGAAAATAAAACCGTAGAAACGTAGATAAGATCGAGGGATACCTTTCTATCGGATTAGATTTCGAAGAAATCAGAAAAAAGAGACGAACAGGACGAAAATCGGAGCAAAACTCCTCCCTTTTCTTTCTTTTTTTCTCACGCATGTTCTCTGCTTTAAACTCACTCCAATAATGCTACTGAACCTCACGTAAAAGCTGAATTGGGGTGACTTTTGTGGTCTTTTATAGGCCACAAGTTGCCCCTCAAAATATCTAAATATCCAGGGTCCAGATCATCTTTTCGCCTTTTAGTTATTTCGGTCCGATTTTTCGTCATTTATCTATCTCGATTGAAACGAGAGTCAACACTCTCGACTCTCTTACTCATTAAAACATCTTCGTCTCTCGTGAACTAAAGTCGGGGTTTGGCTCGATCGAATTGCATGTAAATCGAGAAAATGCTTGTTTCTCGATTTCTTGATAAATATCAATTTAAAACTCCGTTTCTTTTGAAATTCATTTTATTAAAGTTCTCGAGAATTTTCTCATTACTCGCTATCAAAATCAAAAAATAGGAGTTTTCTCGATTTCTCAAGTTCTCGGTTTTACTATTCACCGGACGGCGAAAAATAAAAAGTTCCGCATATGGTCCGTATCGCGATAAAAGTGTATTTAAATTATCGCGCTTTGTCCATATCTCGTCTCGAACTTCAAATCTGGGCATTCGAATGAATTCTGTATTTGCTCTTGTTACCCGTTATAAAAGTATAAGCCGGTTCTCGAAAGAGCGGAGATTTGGTCTCCGTTTTCGCTGAAACTTGGCAGCAAACTTCAAAATAAAGTTTCTAATCCAAAAATTTTATTCTTGGGATTTTTAAACACCTATAAGCCAGGTATAAAATACTCGGGTGTTACATTCTATCCCCCTTAACATAAATTTCGTCCCGAAATTTGCTAATCTCAAGGGGTAACATTTCTGAAAACTATTCATTCAATAACTCTTGAAACTTCCGATCCATAAATAGATACAGCTTTTTCTACATAACTCATATCGTCACCCAGGGCGATATCATTCTTCTCTTATCTCTCTTGCACTTCTTTAACATTCATCTCGATCTATATAAATCGCTTTATTCCTTTCTTGGACCGTTTCTATTCCTTGCATTCTTTTTATCGCATTTATGCTCTGGAATGAATCCCGTCAAGCAACTTTATCACACTTGTACTCCGGAACGAATCCCGTCGAGTAACTTAACATACTTGTACTCCGGAACGAATCCCGTCGAGCACCTTTATCGATGAATATTATATCATAACTTAGTGTATCTCTCTAATTGCGAGAAGATATCACTCTAATCATTACTCTATTTCTTTCCAGAACATTGACTCATAGTTCTGCGTCAACTGGGTTGCACATCCACTGAAGGATGGCAATTTCTCTAAGGTGGCGGCATAAGCGTAACCTCACTTTCATCATAAGGAACCTCATTCTTATCTTCATTCTAAACTTTATCCCTTCTTCGAAGTGGCGTACGGTAACATGGTGACAACCCACGTTACAATATATATACTTAATGTTAGCACTTACTATATGTCCTCAGCATATAAAATCTCAAAACTGTAATCATGGTACTTAGATAGCCATATACCGAATACGTCTTAGTTCCGAAGGTTTAAGGAAATATATTATGATAACTTATCAATCATGTGGGTCCATCATCTCTCATGATAACTTAAGCGAGAGTTGGACAAACTGTTTAGAGACAGACGTCAACCGATTAAATATTAAAAAGAAAGGAATGAACCCAACTAAATTTCAAAAATGCTGAGCTTTAGGGTCCGGAGACCAGAATGACAACTACTGAGATCTTCTTGATCACATGGGGTGATCAGGCCCATCACAATCACTTCTCAGTCATAAAGATACTTAGGTTCAGGGATAATATATCAATGGTTGTCTTGACTAGAACTTCTTTTGCCATAGAGTTTAGAAGGACCTCATATGACTTCTTAATTGCATTAAGATCATAGAGTTCAACTCAATGATATAATTGATTACTGAAAGGAATTTAATGACTTGCATTTTTCGTGACAATACCCATGAATTGAACTGAATAAACTGAAATTAACTGAATAGAACATAACTGAGCTGAGCTGAATGGAACTGAATTGAATGAACTGAACTGGATTGAACTGAATTGAATGAGCTGAGCTAAAACTGAACTTGAACTGAACCAAAACTTTCTACGTTCCACTGAACAGAAAATGAAACTGAAACTGAAATTGAACTCCCTTATTCTCTACGTTCTACTG
Source organism: Leonotis leonurus (assembly GCA_026898415.1). Classification (NCBI taxonomy): domain Eukaryota; kingdom Viridiplantae; phylum Streptophyta; class Magnoliopsida; order Lamiales; family Lamiaceae; genus Leonotis; species Leonotis leonurus. The sequence continues at coordinate 1,332,785 of JAPKLX010000051.1, read as the reverse complement.
AAACTGAATCTCGCTTATTAAACTGAAACTGAAACTTGCTACTCGTGAACTGAACTCACGCATCGTTCAGGTTATAACTCTCTAAGAAATCTAGCGATAAATCAATAGCCGAATCGAATCTTCGTTGAGGTATACTACCGAATAAGGTGACCATGATTGTGTCACTAATCATATAATGTCATTCGTTGAGATCATCTTGGGGTCACTGCTCTTTCGAGTCCTTCATTCTTTGACCATATCTTTTAAGCTCTCTTTGGATATGCAGTCCCATTCCTGCCTATCCTCGTAGTCCCTCTCATTCTAATGTATTCCGGTTTATTCATCTTACTGAACATATATGTTCATCGGGATAATAGATAACCCCTACTAATCCATCGTTCTATATTCTTTTACACTTGTGATAATGCATCTTAGAGTACATTTGACTAATCTCTCTTTTGGAAACTACTACCTTAGAAAAGTTCGAAAGCTTTCTAAGTTCTCATTCTTTCTCGTCATTCACTATTCTTCCTTGGAAATAATCATAGATCTAAGGTAAGTCTATGTTCTTTGAGGAATCATATTCATCTTGATTTTCTTAATCATACTCTACTGGAAATTTATTTCCAGTGTTTTTCTTTAACTCTTATCATCATTAATAAATGTCATAACTTACATTTTAAAAAAAAATATTCCTTCTTTCATAATCCTCATTCCTCATTGAAACAGAGTTTCAAAGCTCATTTATACTCATTCATACTTTTTATTTCTCATTGAAACAAAGTTTCAAAGCGTACTTATTCTCAACTGAACTCATTGAAACAAGGTTTTAAAGTTCAATCATATTATCCTCTTCTTTTATTTGAGCAGCTAAGATCCTACTTCTCAAGTCAGGTTTCAAAATCATCTCTCCTTGATAAATAACGTGCCTTGGCTCAAACACGTATTTTCTAAGTTATGACATATGGAAAACGTTGTGAACTTTTTCAAAACTAAGTGGTAAGACTAATCTATATGCCATTGGACATATTCTTTTCAAGAATTTCGTACGATCCAATAAAACAAGGTCTAAATTTTCCTTTAACATCACATATGATTAATCCTTTAGAAGGAGAAACCTTTAAGAAAACTTTATCTCATATTTCAAATTGTAGTTCGGTTCTACGAGTGTTAGCATAAGACTTATGTCTAATATGAGCTTATTTGATTCTTTCTCTAATTTGTCTAACAATCTCAGTCATCTCGCTGACTAAGTCTGGGCCTACTATCATTCTTTCATCAACCTCATCTGAATAGAGTAGTGATCTACATTTCTTTCCATATAGTGCTTCATATGGAGCCATATCTATTGTCGCCTGATAGCTATTGTTGTAGGCAAACTTGATTAATGGTAGTATCGCTTCCCAACTTACACCTCTGTCGAGAACCACTGTTCTCTACATGTCTTATAGAGTCTGAATGGTTCTCTCTGATTGTCCATCAGTTTGAGGTTGGAATGCAGTACTAAAGGTCAACCTTGTGCCTAATTCTTTCTGGATACTCATCCAGAATCTGGATGTAAACTTTGAGCATCGATCTGAGGTGATTGACACTGGTATGCCATGTAATCGTATGATCTCACGAACATACAACTGAGCTAACTTGTCTGACCCATAAGTTATCATTATAGGTACAAAGTGAGCACATTTTGTGAGACGATCTACGATTACCCCAAATGGCAGTATTTTCTTGTTTAAATCTGGGTAATCCGGTAGCAAAAATCCATAACAATATGCTCTTATTTCCATTCTGGAATTTCTAATGGTTACAATTTTCCATAAAGTCATTGATGCAGTTGCCTTCACTTGCTGTCAAGTTAAACATCTCTCTAAGAATAATGCTATATCCATCTTAATACCGTCCCATTAGAATTTTTTTTTTCTTCAAATTCTGGTACATTTTCGTACTTCCTGGGTGGGCGGTATACAGTGTATCATGTGCTTCGCTCATGATCTCTTCTTTAAGTTCTGCACTATGTGGGACACATAGTCTTCCCTCAAGGTGATGACATTATCAACTTCTTCGTGATATCCTGTAGCATCATCCTTTCTCACTTTCAAATGTATCTTCTTAAAATTTTTTATCATTCCTTTGAGTATCTAAAATTCTATTTCTCAAGTAATGCTCTACTATCAAAGTGACAATAATTTCTTCCACTGTCTCGGTTGGTGGTAAAATTTTCAAGTTCATTAACTCAAACTCTTTTATGAGTTTATTCTCTTGGGTTAGAAGTAATGCAAGCTTTGGGTGATAATTTATACCACAGTCTTAATCCTTCACTAATTCGAGCCACCTTCTCTATCTCATATTAAGGTCTTTCTGCTCGAAAAAGTACTTGAGACTCTTGTGATCTGTGAAAATTTCACACCAAACTCCATAGAGGTGGTGTCTCCAAATTTTCAGATCATGCACTACGGCAGCTAAATCCAGATCGTAAGTTGGGTAATTCAGTTCATGTGGTCTTAGTTGTTGTGATGCATATGCTATGAATTTTCCTTCTTACATCAATACACATCCTAATCCGTTCTTGGATGCGTCCATATAGACTACATACTCTTTGTTGGGTTCTGGGATTGCCAGTATCGGGGCGGTAGTCAACTTTTCTCTCAAAAGCTAAAAACTGGTTTCACATTCTAGAGACCACTTAAACTTGATTCCTTTACGTAGTTGTTGTGTCATTGGTCCACTATCTTGGAGAATCCTTCGATGAATCTCCGATAGTATCTAGTTAATCCTAAAAATCTTCTGATTTCATTTGGAGTCATTGGTGACTTCCATTCTTGTACAACTTCTACCTTGATGGGGTCTACCTTGATTCCTTCAGATGACACAATGTGTCAAAGAACCATTACTTCACTAAGCCAAAATTCACACTTGCTGAATTTAACATAGAACTTCTCGTTTCTGAGGGTTTCTAAGGTGATTCTTAGATGTTTATCATGTTCTTCTTCATTCCTCGAGTAGATAAGAACATCATCTATAAAGACCAAGATAACTTGTCGAGGTAAGGGTGGAACACACGGTTCATCAGGTCCATGAACACTGCGGTGCATTGGTTAATCTAAAAGGCATCACTATAAACTCATAGTGACCATACCGGGTTCGAAAGGCAGTCTTAGGAACATCTTCCGGTTGAATTTTCAGTTGGTGGTATCCTGATCTCAAATCTATCTTTGAGAAGACACTTGCTCCCTTAAGTGGATCATACAAGTCGTCAATCCTGGGTAAAGGATATCGGTTCTTAAGTGTCAGCTTGTTCAAGCCTTTGTAGTCTATGCACGTTCTTAGAATTCCATCCTTTTCTTTTTCATGAAAAGCACATGTGACACCTAAGGTGATACACTAGGACTGATAAAACCTAGGTCCAAAAGTTCTTGAAGTTGCATCTTGAGTTCTTCTAACTCTTTAGGGATCATCGTAAATGATGGTTTGAACATTGGTGTTGATCATGGTTCTGGGTTGATTATAAATTCTAATTGTCCATTTGATGGTAATCTTGGCAGTACTTCTGAAAATACATCTGGGTATTCCCGTACAATTGAGACATCTTAAATCTTCCTTTCTTCCTTTACTTCTCCACTTGTGTATCATAAGTAGGTTCAAACTTTTCCTTACTAACTTTGTGGATTGCAGTGCTGAAATAACTGCCTTCTTCTTGTTTATGGTAATATCATGAAAACCCGTGGTTTATTTTTCTTAGATGTGGGAATGAGATTTGTCTTTTCTTGTAAAGGATTAGGGCATAGCCTTTGGCTAGCCAATCCATGCCTAAGATTTTGTCCACGTCGTTCATCGAGATTACACTAAGATTGTTCGCAAAAACTTTAAGTGATCCTAAATCCAAACTTAGGTTAGAGCAAGAATGTGTGAGAGTAGTAGTTCCTCCCAAAGGTGAAGAAACTCTTAAGGTTGTCTCTACTGGTTCTAGTTCCAGTCTTATGTTCTCTACACATGTTTGAGCAATGAAAGGATGAGATGCTCCAGTATCATGTAAATGATTGCTGGTGTGCCAAGGAGGGTGCCCATACCTGTCAGGTTTCCCTGAATTTTCTTCAGACTATTTCTATTTCATTGCATAAGTTTGGTCTGTCATGGCTGTTTCTAATATTTGCGTCGTTGGTACTAAGGTGGTAGTGGTGGGGGTGGTGGTAACTGCTGAGGTTGCTGATATTTTTGAGGTTGAGCCTGAATTGCTCAGACATGCTGGTCTGTCGCTGTCTGATTAGACCTTGCACCTATTTTCTACTGTCTAGTAGGACAATAGTTTGTGAAGTGCCTCTTCTGGCCAAACAAAAGTACCTGTCGCTATCTGCTATACATATTCCGCCGTGCATCTTCTTGCACTTGAGACAAATAGAAAACTTTTCTAAATAGTTCCCTCTCTGAATGGTCGGGTTCTGTTTCTCGTAGTCTTGGAAACGTGTTTGCTCTTCCCATGGTTTCTTTGAAATGGGCTGTCGTTCTGGTTATCCTCCCATTTCCTCTTGCTTTTAAAGCCTTGAGATATGTTTGGGCAGACATCATAGTTGCAGTAGCTATATGTTTTTCTCCTGGCATTGCAACTTCTTGTCAAGAGCTCAATTGAGGGATTCAGTATAAAATAATCCGTCATGGCTTGCCAATGTCATCCTAATTTCATGCCTCAGACTTGCACAAAACTTTTCCGCCATTTTCTTGCTCGTGTCTACTTGTTCTGGCGCATATCGTGTCATATCACAGAACACTCGATCGTATTTTGTTACAGGTATCCTTCATTGCTTAGATTATATTATTCCAACTCTTTCTTCTTACTACAGCTCTAAGGAATATATTTGTCTTATATTCATATCTTGAACTCTTCCAAGTAAATTTTCCTAGTGGTTCATGGGTCATAGTCTTTCTGTGTGCTTCCCACCATAAATCTGTTGATCCCATCTGTTGGAACGAAACGCACATCATGCATTCTTGATCCGTACAACGCAGAAAGTTAATGATGCGTTCTAGAGCTCATACCCAAACTTCCGCTTTAGCTGGATCTCCCATTCCGTTGAAAATAGGTGGCTTCTATCTTAAAAATAATTCATCAATTCTATGTTCAGGCGATGGGAGGGTGAGGTTACTTCTCGTTTAGCTTCATGTCTTTTATCTATATTTCTAGAACCTTGATCTTTACCTCCGCCTCTTGGGCGTCCAACTCTTCTCAGTGGCATTCTACTGAGTTAACGTCTTATCTTATTAAGATATCTTCTTTACTATATAGATCCATATTCTTAAGTTCATAACTCTATAGTGGAGTTATCCACTACCTTTCTATCATCTTCTTTTTCTTTGGCTTTTTCTCGATTGCTTCTCAAGCTTTTCCACCCTTCTTTAGGTTGTTCTTGTATCTGAGTGTTTTCGAAACTTATGTAGTTGATTCTAAAATTTGGTACCTTTTTGTCTTATCATTTGTTGTCATCTTGACATGAATAATAATACTATTTAGAGTCTCGGAACACAGGTTGATAAATTTTGTGAGAATGATTTGGTTTAGAACCAAACTCACTTAAGAGTTTAGATCGATGACTCGCAATCAACGATCATGACTTCTTGAGATTTCTAGTAGGATATACTTAACATCATAGAACTCTGGGGAAATCTAGATTTAAGATTTGTTATTCAAAGATAATTAAATCTTTAATAACTGAGTTAATAATTTCATTCGGTTTAGATTCTACGGTAGAAACGATAACTTATCGGATCATAGCCGTGATCTTGATTCGTTATAAAAGAGAAGATCTCTCTCTTTTGCTTTCTCGTAATTGGCCTTAGCCTTTGTTTTGGATATTCTCCTTTTTCTGGTTCTTTTCGTTTCTTCTTTATTCAGATTGTTCTCGTTCTCGATTTCGAGTAGCTTGTAAAAGTTCTTCTAAGTTCTCGTCTAAGTTCTCTTTTCTAAAGGGAACATACATCTTAAAGCATTCTACGTTCATAGGAAAAAGCTCTAACGTCATGACAATGATTATGACTCATCTTAAAAGAAACATTTAAACTTCAACTTTGAAAAGAATCGTTCTTACTGCTTTCACTTAAAACTTCACTTCAAAATATCTTAAAAACTTTTCTCTTAGAGCATACTTTTTCTTCTTTCAATACTCAACTTCATACTAAAGAAATACGTATATTTCTTTAAAAATCTCAAACTTCAATTAGAAAGAAATACCTTCATTTCTTTATAAATCTTGAACTTTAAATGAAAAGAAATACTTTCATTTCTTTTCAAATCTCAAACTTCAGCTAATAGGAACATGCTTATTCCTCTTAAAACATAAAACTTCAACTTCTTAAAATGTTTACCCCTTTCTGGTTGAGTGTGATGTGTTGGAGTGCTAAGCTTTTGTCGACTCACTAAATTAGTCTAGTGAAACAATACTAGACTAAACTTGAAAAAGACTCTTGGGTGGTTCAGAGCACAAGTTGCTCTGATACCACTCTGTCACGCCCGCCCTCCGCTAACGTAGCCAAAGTTGGGAAAACCGTGAATGGGGAAAGGAACATAAAAATAGAGGAAAAGAATGAGACTTGCACGAAGAGAAATATCTGAATACTTAATCTGAGTGTCTGCAGCGGAATTTGGATCAATATCTAAGTTTACATGTATGAAGACATGCAAACCCCCAAGAGTTACTACTAGATGAGTTCGACAAAATCTTCGCTTAGCACTTCCCTTTTTTCATCACAGCTCAACCTGCACATTTAGAAATACATGCAGGGCTGAGTACAAAAGTACTCAGTAGACACATGCCCGAAATCACATTCATACATATATAATTGTCATTGCCATATCAAAGTGAAACATAGGGATTTTATCTGAAAGTACCTATGTTCATTAAATTCTTTTCTTAAAAAATACTGAGTTCGACTGATTAGTCTAAATTCTTTAGTAATCAAGCATATCTGTAATTTTTATGTGCCGGGAAGGTGGCCACCTTCCACGGACACCTTGACCGGCCAACCCGCTAGATGACTCACGGTCCTTGTGTAAACTAGTTCGAGTGGGGATGCTTACCCACTGGAACCCGAATTCGATTTTATAATCATAGCAGATATGTATCATACAAAACATAAAACATTTATGGCAAGACAATACTTGGAATATAAATTTCAATTCAAAAGTTATTTGAAAAGAAATAACATAAATGCGCATAAACACGCATATTTTCTTTTAGTAAGAAAGCCTACTTGGATCGTCTTGACTGACGACTGCTTCGTTCTCGAACTGTGATCCTGACCTTTCGTCGTACCCTTTAAATAAATCTCTAGTGAGATAACATTTTCGAGTGCATCTAATTATATTCTCTAAGTGTAAGGAATTATTATCCTTTGCTATTTGAGAATTATTCTCGGTTCTTTTAACTCGGCTATCGTTTGAGTGTCGGATTTAAATTCTAGGAGGGTCGTTCGATGATTTCTAATCAAGCCATGTTTTGACTTTGATTAAACACATAACTTGATGTTTGATCATTTCTCAGCACTCATGCTCGTCTAAGATCAAAACATCTATGAATATCATGAAACTTAATACAATGATATAAACCTATAATAAATCACGTTCGTTAAATAAAACATCACATAACACTTTTCATGCCCTCGAACGGCCAACTTCGATTAAAAACTTAAAATCGGGGAAAAACTTATTTTCATGCTCATAAATCATAATATGAGATTATAAATCTCATACGAAAATTATGCGGCTCGATTATCCAACATAACGGAAAAATCGGCAACTAACTTATTTCAATTTTTGCATACTTGACGGAAAAATCCGATAAAATCATATTAACCTTTATTCATGCTCAACACATGTTCAAGCTAAATGAGCAGTTGACTTTGAAAAATCATAATAAATTGGAAATAATTCCAATTGTATCGAATCAAACTTTAAAGTGACCATAACATCGTAAAGTTTTATAATCCGAAGACAAAACACATAAAATCATTTTACTCTATTTTTCACGAATTTTCAAAGTTAGATAAATTTCCAGATTTTCGCTGGAATTGGCAGTTTGCGCAACCATTTTGAAAAATTCATAACAAATTGAAAACACAACGAAACGGGGTGATTCAAGTTGGTGATTACTCCTAACTCGATCTAGTATTTTATTATGTTAAAAATTCTTCACATTCTGTACTTAAAACGACGAGACAATTTCCAGGCAGAACTTTCGCCCCTCACTCATTTTTTTTTAAACATACTCGATTAATTCCCGTAAATTCACATAATACTCGTATATAACCTACATACATGCTCGTCTATTCGATTCATCCGAGAAAAATCAAAAACATATAAACCGACAAGCTCAAGTTAACTTCTCAAAACCTAACATGCTTAGATTGCCTTGTAATTTAAACCACATGTTTATCTAACTCATACGAGCAACATTAATTCTCGACATTTTTCGATTCGGGCTCGACTCGATAAAAATCGAAAAGGGCAGCCCCTTTTTTTCACTTTTTCATCAAACTCAAAACATGAAAATAAAACCGTAGAAATGTAGATAAGATCGAGGGCTACCTTTCTATCGGATTAGATTTCGAAGAAATTGGAAAAACGAGACGAACGGGACGAAAATCGGAGCAAAACTCCTCAATTTTCTTTCTTTTTTTCTCACGCATGTTCTCTACTTTAAACTCACTCCAATAATGCTACTGAACCTCACGTAAAAGCTGAATTGGGGTGACTTTTGTGGTCTTTTATAGGCCACAAGTTGCCCCTCAAAATATCTAAATATCCGGGGTCAAAATCATCTTTTCGCCTTTTAGATATTTCGGTCCGATTTTTCGTCATTTAACTATCTCGATTGAAACGAGATTCAACACTCTCGACTTTCTTACTCATTAAAACATTTTCGTCTCTCGTGAACTAAAGTCGGGGTTTGGCCTGATTGAATTACACGTAAATCGAGAAAATGCTTGTTTCTCGATTTCTTGATAAATATCAATTTAAAACTCCGTTTCTTCTGAAATTCATTTTATTAAACTTCTCGAGAATTTTCTCATCACTCGCTATCAAAATCGAAAAATAGGAGTTTTCTCGATTTCTCAAGTTCTCGGTTTTACTATTCACCAGACTGCGAAAAATAAAAAGTTCCGCGTATGGTCCGTATCGCGATAAAAGTGTATTTAAATTATCGCGCTTTGTCCATATCTCGTCTCGAACTTCAAATACGGGCATTCGAATGAATCCCGTATTTGCTCTTGTTACCCGTTATAAAAGTATAAGCCGGTTCTCGAAAGAGCGTAGATTTGGTCTCCGTTTTCGCTGAAACTTGGCAGCAAGCTTCAAAATAAAGTTTCTAATCCAAAAATTTTATTCTTTGGATTTTTAAACACCTATAAGCCAGGTATAAAATACTCGGGTGTTACACTTCTGGAGATGTACTTGCCAAAGCAGGTCGCTACATTCTATCTGACCTAGGAAGATGAGAAAGAAGGGCATGAAGCAAGTGTTCTGATGCCCATCGGAGAGAGGACCAGCAAGACCACTTATGATGTGATGTAGATGATTCAACATACTTTCAGATTGAAGGATGAATGGATGGATCTATCTGAGATCACTAAAGCACAATTGCAAGAGGCAGTGGAGAAGATGATGGTCATTCCCATGACCTATACTAGAAGGATGTTCCACAGATCGCTCCTTGCACCAGGATTCCAACTGTTGTTTATGATGCATAGTGGGTCTTATGACCAGGTCACCCCTGAGAAGATGATGATTTTGAATGTCGTGGCACTTAATCTGAAGGTTAACTGGAGCATAATCCTATTTGATCTATTGGCTAAGAAGGCCAGATTAATTGTGGAAACTAAGGATGTCAAAGACCAGATCGTTGAATTGGTGGTGAAGAGAAATCCGAGGCACTCCACCAAGATTAGTTACATTATTGAGAAGTTCTTTAAACAACAAGTCTGGAAGGGATCCATTCCATTCAACACACAACTCACTCTGCCTAATGAGCAATACCAGCTTGAGATGTCTCTAATCCTATCCTCTGCACTGTTCAACAAGGTTAATGATGATGTACATATGAGATATTTGATGGAGATGGGGAATTCTAACCCAACCTGGGTAGCCTCAGTTAAGGGAGAAGAGAAGAAGCAAGACACCAAGGAGAAGAAACAAAAGAAGCAACCAGCAAAGAGAGCGAGCTCTTCAAAGACTGAAACTTCATCTACTACGCAGCAACCTAAACAGAAGAGGAGGAGGCTAAGGAAAACATAGTCTGCCTCAGGGGTGAGCATTGTTTGGTTCAGTTACCAAACCACAAAAATAATATAAATCAAAAAAAATCGAACCGACAAATTTAAAACCAAAATCGGACTGAAATAAACTTGAACCGAAAAAAATTGAACTGAAATTTTCGATTCGATTTCGGTTAAAAACCGAAAAAATCGAAACCTAAAATATTGAATAAATAATTATTAGAAATATGTTTAATAAGTAATATTTAATATATATTTGATAAGTAATATTAATAAAATAATTATTTAATAAGTAATATTTAATATCTATTTATATATTTAATAAGTAATATTAATTAAATAATTCTTTAATAAGTAATATTAAATAAATAATTATTAAATAATATGTTTCAGTTTGATTTTCGGTATTTCGATTTTTTTGATGTCGAAACCTCTACCGAACAGAAAAACCGAAATTTTATAAACTTAAAACCAAAACCGAACCAAAAAGAAAAAAAAAATTGAACCGAATTTATCGGTTCTGTTCAGTTTTCGGTTTTTTACTATTTTTTGCTCACCCCTAGTCTGCCCCACTAGAAGCAGAATCTCCTGACCCAGACCAAGAAATTCTTCATGATGTGATGCCAGAATCAATTTATGATCCTAGACAGGACAAGAATTTCTCCCCTTCTAGGACAACAACACTCTCACCAAATCGTCTGGAGAAGATAAGTGAGGAAGAATAGGAGGAAGAAGTTGATGAATAGACAGAGAAGAGAAGACAAGTTGAAGAAGTAGTCAAGCTGTTGGAAAATGAGGCAGATTACTCGGTACTGCAAGATTTTACAAGCATTTAGATGACACCAGAGAGCTATGGTGCAGCTCGACGTGTGAAAACATATCTGCTGATCAAGGACGAGTAATATGTTCTTGATGCGCTACTCACAGTGAAATCAATCAAGAGTTGAAGATTGAGGAAGCAACTCTTGTGAGTATTTTCTAAGTAGCTTATGTTACTGATATAAGGGAGTCTTACCACCAGCAGATCTTAGTTATTTCCAAGCATGAAGCCAAACTTCTTAATGTTGATCTGAAATCATTTTATGCTGATAAAATGAATTTCTTTGAAAGTGTACCAGACACGGACGATGAAGCAGAAGAGGAGGCCAGGGAGGAGCCATCTGCTCAACCTGATGTTGATATGGAGGAACAAGGAAATGTACAAACTGACCAGCCCAGTACATCTAGTGTATCAAATCAACAATTTCTAGAACAACCTAGTACATCTGCAACATCAGAACAACAACATCAACCTGAGCAAACACAACCAACACAAGAATAAGCAGCTCAACCCACAGCTGAACCAGAACATTCAGCTACAACAGCAGATCAACCCTCTGCTTAGCCTAAGGGAGTGATAAGGAGAAGCATTAGCAGTTGAAGAAGAACCTGCTGGCCAGGTGATAGGAAGAGAGCCGACTGACGAGCTCTACACTCCTGGCGCAGCTGCAACATTAAAGAAACATATCAGTTTTATTGATCTGGAGGATTTATTGGAGAAAGAGTACAAATCATTCACCAACGAGCAGGTAGATGATCTGATCACCATCAGAGTTCAAGATCATCTTGCAGCTACCTGTAATGAAATTTAGAAAAGAGCTACAAAAGTCTTGACTGACTTTAATCAGCACTAGAAGGACTATGTCAACGACATGGACAGAGACTTGAGGAGGAAGAGAAGGGATTCAGTGAAGGAGCTAACCAAGAAGCTCGATGATTATAGAGATGCAACTGATACAGCTAAAGAAAAGGTTGACCATGGCCTGGAGAATGTCGATAAGAAAATTGAAGGAATTCACAAACTGGTGATTGACCTTGCAGAAAAGGAGAAGGAGTTGATAGATGAAGTTGCACGAAAGCGCACTGTGTCCATTTCAGCTGAGGTAAATGAAGTCACTACCAGAGTGCTTCACAAGCAACTGACAGTTTTTGAAAAGGAGAGATGCCTGGACATTCTGAAGAAGAATCTAGAGAAGGCATTTTCAGACTTACTATACCCAACACCAGCAGAGTATGGGCATCAATCTACTAGGCTGACTGAGGTAGAACAACTCCAGAATACCTATGACAAAACCCTCAGTACCATGAACAACCGTCTAGAGAATAAGCTTAGCAAGACCAACCAGAACATCACGTTCTTCCTAAATTACAAAGCTGATGCAGAGAGAAACAGGAAGAGATGCAGGCAGAGATTGACTCCTTTTGTACATTCGTCAAATCCTTATTTGATGATGTCGAAAAGGGGGAAGGAAGATCATATGGCAAGGGAGGTAAATGAGGTGACAAGGATGGAGCAGGAGGAAAGGGCAAGGAGCCACAAAAGAAGCAACCTGAGAAGAGATATACCACTCCCCCCAGACCAAATCCAAAGAAGAGACAGACCACTTCACCCATACCAGATCCAGCCCCAGCTACTCAACCTGCACAGCAACAGCCAGACAAGGGCAAGAAGCCTGTGACTGAAGATGCAAGCGCCCAAGTTACTGAATTACTATTGCTAGGAGTCAGCCCAGATCAAGCATGTGATCACATGTTTAGGGAACAATTTTACAAGGAAAAAGCTATGAAAGAGCAGAAGGAGGCAGAAAGAGCAGAAAGAAAGAAGGTCTATTAGACACCTTTCTCACCACCTAGAGCAGAACAACCTTCACCAGCATAGTAACCTGCTCATTCGGCACAGAAAAAGAAGAAGACACCATTCAAGACATGGTCTCTGTTCCTACAGAAGAGAACACCTAAAGATTCTTGAGTAGCTGAAGGAGACCAGCGCTATCGCCGCATATTTCAGTAACTCTGACATATGTCAGATATGGAGCTGACAACTGTCGGGCAGTACTACAAAACATACCTTTCATACTTGACAGACCCCTAGAATTAGACCCCTCAAGGTAGACTCCAAAGGTCCTCAAGTGCTGAGGTGATAAGAGCTCAGGTCTCATCCTCTGAATGCTAATCAGAGCTTCGAGATGTTCAAACCTTTCATTGCTTCTGCATAGATCATAACCTAATTTATTCTTCGAGGGTATCTCTCCTTAGTAATGAACTTCTTCTGCTCGCTTCAATGTTGATATTATTTCCTATCACATTTTTATATCAAAATCCGAATTCCTTTTTAACAAGTTTAGCAAGCATATGCATGAAATATATAAAATGTCAATGATGGGAGAAATTAATTTCTTCCTATGCTTGTAGGTTAAACAATCTGCTGAAGGAATCTTGATCAACCAATCAGAGTATATCAACTATCTCCTCATAAAGTTTGGAGTGAAGGATAGTAAACCAGTGAAAATTCCTATGCAAACCAATAGATAGATCGATCCAGATCCACTTGGCAAAGCAGCCAACATAACATATTATTGGTGTTTGTGTCAAGTATCATGCCAATCCAAATGAGTCTCACATGGAGGCAGCTTAAAGAATATTGTGTTATCTCAAGGGCACAACTGATCTAAGTTTGTGGTATTCTTGTGATGACAATTTCGAGCTAACTGTGTATTCTAATTCTGATTATGCAGGTTGCAAGCTCGATAGAAAATCAACCTCTGGGACATGCCAATTCCTTGGAAGCAAGCTCATTTATTGGTTTTCTAAGAAGAAAACATCGGTTGTAACCTCTACAACAAAAGCTAAGTACATGGCTGCAGGGTGTTGTGTTGCACAAATCTTATGGTTGAAGCAGTAGCTTAAGGACTATGAAGTTTTTGTGAATGCAATACCCATCTTGTATGATTGCAATCACCCGAAATCACACTCGCTGTAAAAATGTGGATGTTCGCAATCATTTCATCAGAGATCATGTGGAAAATAAGAACATATAGTTCGAAAAGATTCACATTGTTATACAACAAGCTGATATTCTCACAAAGGCGACTAGCAGAAGACCGATCCAAAATGCTATGTGGGAAGTTGGGTTTCGTAAATATGAATGAATAGGTTAACTAATGTTATATGCAGATCATTTTTGTATTAATAATCCGCTAGTATCATCTAATTTTCTTAAAGCTTATGTTAAAAATTGCTCTAACAGGTCGATTAATTTTATCCATCTACAACTTACACTGTTCATCTACTAGTTGTTAACTAACATTTACATGTTGAGTTATGATTTGCAAAGCTTAATATACAACTTGTATGTATCATCTATAAGCAGGACGTCAGCTCATTATCCATTATTTTGCAGATAATTGAAGTCCAATATACAACTACAGATCGATACACATATCGTATGTAGATCGATACAAAGATCGATTAACAAATCGATCTACAAGTCTAAATACTTATGCAATCCATTGAGATAAATTGACTTACACACTTTTTAATGGTATGTTTTTAAGAGGTCAATAAGCATAAGCTTGTACAACCTGGTAAAGAGCTTAACCATAGACCTGCATGACATTTAATTAAGGGGAAATTTGAGCAAGGAGATATTTATTTCTCTAACTCATACCTTATTTATTGTAAGAGGTTTATCATTACTTATATTTATTAAAGTGTAATATAATCAATTTAAAAGTTGTCTTTTGTCAGTAAAAGTAAGGCGAAAAGACGTTTTGGAGAGAGAATGTCAAAAGACATGGCGTGTACAGTCAAACCGTAGATTGGGCAGCAAAATCATTATCTTAGGGAGGAATCTCAATCATTGATTGATTTTAATTTTTGTGCTTTAGTCTATGCCATTCATCTAACTGCTATATATATGGGTTTAGTTTGACCATCGTCTTCCTTACATCTTCATATTTTCAAATCTCTCTGAAAAATTGCCATTTTCAAACCTTAAGAGTTTTATGCAAATAATCATTTAAACCTCTAAATTCTTCTCACTCAAACAATTAATCATCACTAGTACAAATTTAGTAATACACTACAGTCCATACACTACGGTTT
>JAPKLX010000051.1:1287069-1303807 GCA_026898415.1 Leonotis leonurus | reverse complement strand
CTTTAACGATCTGGATTATAATTAAGCTTTTCAATATAAGAGCATCAACTAAGTCCACCATATTTTCCGCACACACAATACTTTGAAAGTAATAAGATCACTCTTATTATTGTCTAAGTATTAACACTAGAGAGCAACCTGTTTGGATTGATCTGCTATCGATCTGTCGATCGATCTGTTCAGTCATCTGCCGAGCAATTTCTTCTTCAAGAATAGGTTGAACTCTCTGATAATTAGCCAAGTAAACTGAAAAGTTTGGGTTTGGTGTATCCCCCCCCCCCCCCATACACCAAACCTTGCTCTTTCGGGACCAACAGATAAGCAGTGATTGTAGCTAATGTACAGACAAAAGAAGATGGGGACATGTCGGGGCTTGAGGCTATGCTGCAAAAGATTCCGCAACTGTATGATTTCAGACATGCAACTGCAGTTTCATATTTTACATATTTAGCATGTAGATTGATAATTTTGTAAAGATAATGGATAAACAAATCATTGGGATGACAATATTTTGTAATGTAATAGTGTGAGTACCTATCTACTTTGATGTAATGAAATCCAGTTGATTTGAAATACATTTTTTATGTTATAATTTAGAATATATTATATATTGGGTCACAAAACCGTGGTGTAGTTTATATAAATCATACACTACAGTTTTTCAGAAAACCGTAGTCTATATTGAAACAAACACTATAATTTTTTAAAAATCGTAGTCTATAATAACTCTTACACTACGGTTTTTGAAAAAATTATAGTCTATATTGAATAATACACTACAGTTTTGTTATAATTGTAGTCCATACTGAATCATACAATACAGTTTTATTATAATCGTAGTCTATATTAAATTATACACTACCGTTTTTTCACAAACACTAATTTTTTTGAAAACCATAATCTGTAAGAACTCATACACTACGGTTTTTGAGAAAACCGTAGTCTATACTAAATCATACACTACAGTTTTTCACAAAACTGTAGTCTATTTTAACTCAAATACTACGGTTTTTCAATAAAGTGTAGTCTATACAGAAACATATTAACATATACTACGGTTACATGAAAAAGTGTAGTGTATAATGGTACATACACTACGATTAAATGTTGAACTTTAGTAATTAAAATGAATACATTATAATTTTGTTGACATAGACTACAGTTAAATGTTTCCGTCATTCTTTCTCCACAAGGACCCCATACAGAGAATAGAATACGGTTTGAGAACCACAGTGTATATATATCAATGATTATACACTACGGTACTATAGACTATGATTTTAAAAGTTCATAGACTACGGTTTAAAAGCGTAGTCTATGCTAATTTTTCTAGTAGTGTCTGACTTCGCTGAGATGCACAAATAAGGTCAGTATTATGTTTCATGAGATCGATTATGCAATATTTTTTATAAGATAACATATACATAACTATCATGCATTGATAATGATTAATTACCAACACATGAGCATTAAGGCCATAAAACACATATATGAATTGGAAGGAAAGATAGAATTGAGAGATAATTCACATAGATCTAGTTAGTCATACACCCCTATAATCAATTAGAAAATTAGTTACACGTACTTTAATAAAACACAGAAACAATATAATAAAGAGACATACAAAGGTAAATAAGAAGACTCCATTTAAGATCAATTGGATAAACATGATGTAATAGAACTCGAATCTCCAAAGTAAAAACAATAGAACTAGAATAATAAAAGTGCTAGAAAAACTAAAGTATTTAGTGGCTAGAATATACTAAGTAATTGGGAGATGAGGGGATTTTTAACGAGAGCTATAATGGGGTGTATTTATAGCTAAAATTGTTGTAGAAATTCCCTAACTCGAATACGACGTGGAATCAGGATAAAATTGGAAAATCTTGGCCTCCAAGGTAGAATTTTTGCGCTCTCTCGGAAACTTCTCAATCTCCCTCTCGGTCGTGACCTTCAGCGAGAGGCATCTCGGGTTTGAAGCAAGAGCCTTTCTCAGTCTCCCTCTCGGTCGACACCCTGACCGAGAGGCTTCACTAGAATGCAGTCTTTGGCTACGAACCTCTTTTCATTTCTCGTCCTTTGCCTCATTGCTCCACGTTCTACTTGTCATTATTTTCACCTAGGTTGGTTTTTCCATAAAATTACTGAATATCTACACAAATACACCAAAACCCATATCAAGTGTAATGTTAGTCGGCTTTACAAAAATCAATTAAAACACAAGAATAAACCATACGAAATAAGATGAAATTCATACCAAACGGGCTTGAAAATTCGTGTAAAAATCATAGTTATCATACCCCCAAACTTACACCTTGTTCTTCTCAAACAAGAAAAAAAAAGTAAAAAAGTAACTAAGATACACACGATACATGAGCACGTTTGAATCATACGGTCTCAAAGCTTCAAATAGATATTCGAATTAAAGTGAAGTATACTAAAGAACTTAAAATAGGATCAACAAAAGTCAAGCTTACATCAAGTTAATGCCCTCTTGGACTAAGAACTCTCACAAGATGTTGGTCCTGAAAGAGCTAATAATTGTGTATAGGGGGGAATACACCAATTCTCAACTTTTTGGGTTTTCTTGTTTAACCTTAAAAAGTCAAATTTTAAGCACACTTAACTTTGTAATATAGCTTGGATAGTAAACTTAGTTCTTCTTTACAAAGACCTAAGAAAACACAAATAAAGCATTGAGAGAGTGAATAATAGTGATTAAGAATAACTTAGAAAAGTTAAACCCAAACAATATTGTGTGCGAAGTTTGGTGGTTAATAGCTCTTGTTAATGAAAAATATTTTTCTTTAACTCAAAGTAAGTTAGCAAGTTGTTTTATGTATTGTTGGCAAGTGGACTCCAGCACCTCCCGGAGGGGGGGTCCTTCGTGTATCGTACCCGAGAGAACTTATGGGAGTGCGGCCTGCCTTAGCCAAAAAGGGCCTGCACTACCATTGTTGACGAGAGGTTAAATGAATTGATTAGTACTACTCATACCAACATGGTACATCATCTTTTCAGGTGACCCCTTAGTAAAAACTCCAAGGTTAAGCGTGCTTGGCTTGGAGCAATACTATGATGGGTGACCTACTGGGAAGTGTCCTGGGTCAGCCTGTCAGTGAGGACAAAGCAGGCTGGGAAAGAAAGTGTTGGTGTGTGGGGCCAGTACGTCAATTCTGATTGGCGCTCCCAATCCAACATGTATTATGAACTACAAGTAGCCCGTTTAGAACTTACAATATCTTTGAAGATTGAAGACTACAATTTAGAAAGAAAAAGCTAACTTCGATCAACACATGATCTTAAAATATGAGTGGGTAAGATTTTCAGAAAATATAAAGCTTCAAGCTGGGTTAGCACTTAGAGAATTCTGGGAATTTGAAGTTCTTTGGACGATGAACGCTTGAAAATTTTGACCAGAGTTTTGGCTTATTAAACACTTGAATTCTCGTACTCTTCTCTGAAAGTGAAGGTGGTATTTATAGAACCATGGCTGGAACTATCCGATAGAGAGATGAACTGTCTTTCTTCATCACATTAATGGAAATATTAAATGCATGGTAAGGTAATGTTACATGCTCCGCCTACAGTGCTTGTTGTTCCACCTTTCACTCATTTTCCAAGTGCTTTACCCTAATAGGAATGATCAGTCGTACATCTACTTTGATATTTTTGTACTTCATTCCTTAAAATATCCTCTTTGGTGATGGAACCCGTATGAGGGGTTCGTAATAACGCATGATCCACATGTTTAAGAAATCGCATAAATAATTAATTCTTATACATTTAATACCACATAGGAGAAAATAAATGCGGCATTAAATAATAATACCTTCTCCTTAGTTAGTTCTTCGTCTGCGGAGAAACGAATTGATTCGTTAGCAACGAACCGTAATCCACATCGATTGAATCTCCTCTTGATCTCTTTCAATCCTAACTTGAAAACTTCTAAACTATTCTCAATCTATGATTTAAATATTGTGTGGGAAATAAACTATCAAATCTTTAAGAGAACAAGAACGAAAATTAGAGTGTTGAATACTCTAAATTTTCGAAAAATTGAGAGATTTCTCTCAAGTGGCCGATTTTCCTAGGGTGGGGGAAGTGGATTTCGGCCACTTCATGTCTCTATTTATAAATACTATGGGCTAAGTTAAGGTTTCTAACGTGAATGGATAAGACCCCAAATCATAGAATTAATTCTCACTTTTATCTCTCTACAATTCCATCTGTAATCAAATTTGAATTTTGAATAATTCAAAATTAATTTGACCAAGTAAAATCCATAACTTAATTAATTAATTTCCAAGTCATTTTGACCCAATTAAATTTAATTAATTGTTTGGTCAAACTTAGACTTAAATTAATTAATATATAAAGTTAATTTAACTCTCAATTAATTACTCTATGAAAATATAATAAAGTGTAATTCCATTATAAATATTTATCGACTCCACTATAGGATAAATATTAAATTCATCTTAATCTATCCAAATTACGGATGTAAACATTTTGTCATTAATTATTTCCCACGTTTAAGATGTATTAAATTTATTAATTAATTGAGTTTGCTAACAACTCATAATTAATTAATATATTTATTCGTGAGTTTTCCAGTTCATTCCTTAATTATTACATACAGAATAAATTCCAACCGGCCGGGTTTCTTATAAGATAAACCTTTTTGAACGCCTCACGTGGATTTAATCAACTTGTGTCACCAAGACGCAGTTCTATGCGATTGACAATCGGACACTTCTAGCTAAACCAATCACTACTGCTCAAGACATCACTAACTAGGGTTACGAAAAACGTAAGCTAAGATAAATCGAAACAACGTCAAATCAGTCGCATATACTAATGTCATCATCACAGATTAAGAAATAACTAATTTATGAGACCTCGTTCTAAGCAACAACACGTAGAACTTATCTCACTGTGAAATCTCTCAATATGTATACGCAAAGCATGTATATCATTCTGCAGGCTAAGGTCAGCTCTCACATCAAATGATACATAACCTTTACCGACTAGATTGTTCAAGTCTGTCAAGACTGTGAGCTTTATAATACAAAGGACCCTACTGTGTTACCTTCTGTGATCATCGATACACCACACAGTCTAAAATTGCAGTAAACGGACTTGTTTGAAATTCAATATATAAAGGTAATAAATAACAAACCAAGGATAGAAACATTTATTCTCACTAAAGTGAAACTAAAAACAAGTCTGATACATCGTCTAAGCATAAAGTATGATTTGATGTTTACAAACCCTAACAGATGGTTGACTTAATACAAATTTAAGTATGTCGGTAGTCTACCATAGTTATCGTATGGACCGGCGAGCTGCTTGTAGTCTTGCAGCTCGTTTATAACGATTTGGCCAAGGATTTGTTAATCAAATATTAATTTTTTTTAGTCCAAATTAATAATTTGATTCTTCACCTCTGAGTCAATCTTAAGTTGAACTGCGAGATAAAATATGGACATATCATTTGGTTCGATCTTGTTGGGAACCACGTGTAATAAGTTTTGATGATGGTTATCGAATCTCACACTTAGATTTTGCTTAAGTGTTTACCAGCACAGAACGTAGTGTGTTCTGTGTATGGAGTTGATCTAGTTCTTTAAAGATATTTAGATCTGTGTTAAGATCTTTCTATAAGAGATCAAATTAGACTTAAGTTTTATTTGTTTGTTAGATTAAACATTAAAATGTAAAGGAACAAAACCGTGAGTCACGTTCTGGTCCTATCCCAATCTGTATTTAGTCTTAGTGTTAAGAGTTTAAAATTTAAAGAACAGAACATGAGTCATTCTGTCTATAACACAAAACATAGGAAACGTTCTGTCCAGATACTATATAGCAATGAAGTATCCAAATCACAAAAGATGATTTAACAGATCAAGTAATGATCTGTTCAGCACACATAACTTGAGGTGTCATGTGAGATGCTTAAGATCAGATGTTCTGCCTAAATGGATCATCTGTTTCTTGGTACACTTTGATGGCACATAGGCTTCGTTCTCGTATACTTATTTTGGTAAACGAATTTGAATACTGGGAAGTACAACCATATCTTAAATGGTAACAAAGGACGCATAGCTAACAAGGAGTACTATTTAACGGCTAGTTGTGCGCCTAAAGCATTCTAACGGCTAGTTCGTAAATCAAACACTACAAATACTCCTACAAGGATTCTACATCAACTACGAATTTACAAAGCACTTATACTCTGCAGAATTTCAAGCTCTCAAATTATTCAATCATTCAACGCTATACACTCACTTCACTTAGCTATTTCTGCAACCATAGAATCTTCAGTTCTTAGCACCTAGAGATTTATCTTAAGGTAGAACTTTCACCTCACGTAGAACTAAATTGTATTTAGATACAACACACTGTAATATTTAGTTCTAGTCTTCCTATAGCTAGGGATATCAATGGGTGGGTATAACCCGGATCGAAACTGTTAAAATAGTTACAGTTATGGAACCGGAACCGGACCGTTATATAATGGATCCGGACCAGACCCGGACCGTTAATTAAATAAAGAATGATTTCAGATTTGGATAATACCCATGGATTTTGATCGGTTCCGGATCCAGTTTGGGTTTTACTCGCCCACTAACAAGTCTATATTCGGACCAAAAAATAAAATTTATAAATTCAATCATTATCTGAATTTACCTATTCTTAACTATATATATACACTATATATATATATAGTCCTCGATTTTTAAATTTTTGCAGAAATTTGAGTCCAAAAAATCAATAATTAGGAGAAAAAGTCTTATTGTATCACTGAATGTAGTTCAAATAAATAAAAAGAAAAAAAAATGTTGTATTTGACTAAGATTTGTTGAAATAAAAAAAAATAGTAAAGACGATAATAGCATTTAGAAAGAGAAAGAGAGAAAAACATTGGTTTTGAGTTGATCCCACGCCATAGATCTATCTGAACTAACTCTCACTATATCCCATTGCAAAGGCTTCAAATTTTCCTCCAAATTCCCCAAACTATCGTTCCTCGCAGGAGCCACCAGTTCCGGCAGCCCATTCACTATCGCCACCGCATCCCACACCATTGCGGAGTCGGGTAGCGGAGGAGGAGCGGACGGTGCTCTCCGGACGCTAAAGAAGTCCAAGGTGAAAAGAGAAATACTAGTATATATGTCGTGCACCTCTCAAAAATAAAATAAATTTGAAATAAAAAATTGATCTAGCCGGATTAGAACTGGAACTGTACCTAACGGATCAAGTCGGGTCTGGACCGATCATGATTGATCGGGTCTGGAACCGGAACTAAAACCGAAACCATAACTTTAGAATGAGTGGATTTTGATTGTTCTGGATCCGGTCCGGGTTTTACCCACCCATTGACATCTCTACCTATAGTCTTCAAGCTTAAGGAAAAACTCTCTTCATTGTAAACTCAGTAAGTTATAGTCAAGACTTTCTCCATGCACTACTTAAATCAAATTTGGATTTGTTGTAGTGACTGGCCTGAGCCCGAAATTGTTGTTGAGCGGCTTGTTGAGCCTGAACCTATTGCAGCCACAATTCCTCAACCAGTTCAACCTCCAACACATCACATGATCACGCGATCCCGAGTTAGGACCTGCAAACCTCGTTATCCAGTTGATTTGGCATCTATTGCTCTCTTCTCTGCTCTCGTTTCCGCTTCAGAGCCTCGTGGATTTAAATATGCTGCTAAGTCTCCCCACTGGCTCGCTGCCATGTAGGAAGAAATCGATGTTCTTCTAAAAACAACACTTGGGATCTTGTTCCTCGGCCTCCTGACACAAACATTGTTGGCTCTAAGTGGGTATTTCGCACGAAATTTCATGCAGATGGAACTATTGAGCGTCACAAGGCCCATCTTGTGGCTTAGGGGTTTACTCAAATTCCCGGTTTGGATTTTCATCATACTTTCAGCCCAGTCGTCAAAGCCACCATTGTTCGGGTCATTCTGGCCCTCTTAGTTCATCACGGTTGGTTTCTCCACCAACTAGATGTAAGGAATGTGTTTCTTCGAAAGTTCATTGATCGTACGCATTAGGAGTTTGCTATAAAGGACCTGGGAAAATTGAATTACTTCTTGGGTTTCGAGATTTGTTACACCTCTGATGGCCTGTTTGTTAGTCAGGCCAAATATGCCCATGACATCTTGGACCGAGCCAAATTGCTCAATTCCAAACCGGTACACACTCATTTGGCTGTTGGTAGCACGCTAACTAGTGCGGGATCTCCTTTCCATGATCCAACTTTGTACCGTTCACTCGTTGGTGCCCTCCAATATCTTACTATCACAAGACCGGATCTATCCTTCTCGGTCAACCACGTTAGCCAATTCCTTCATTCGCCCACTGAAGATCACTTTCTTGTTGTGAAGCGGATTCTTCGATATGTCAAGGGCACTATGCATTTTGGTTGATCATTTGTACAACATCCTCGTCACTCTATTATTGGTTATTCTAATGCGGACCAGGCCCGTTGCATTGAGACTCCTCGTTCGACGTATGGCTATTCGATTTTCTTGGGTAGCAATCTTATTTTCGGGAGTGCTAAGAAACAACTCACAGTCGTTCATTCTAGTTGTGAGTCTGAATACCGGGCAATGGTGAATGTAGCATCAGAATGATTTCTCTCACAAATCTCCTTGGTGAACTCAAGGCTCTCCCACGATCCAGCCCTTGGCTACTTTGTGATAACAAGAGTGCTATCTTCATCAGTCAAAATACGGTTTCACATAAACTACTTAAGCACATTGATCTGAATTATCACTTTGTTCGGGAGTTGGTTTCTTCTAGAAAACTTGCGACCCATTTTGTTCCATCTCATCTTCAGTTGGCAGATATCTTCACAAAAGCTCTACATCGCCCTGCCTTCGAGTTTCTTCGTTCCAAGCTTTGCGTTGGCTTGCATCCCACGCAACGCTTGCGAGGGGGTATTAGCGATAATATAAGAACAAATAATTAGTTCTACTTTTACTCCTTAAATTATGATGATTTGTTGTACTCTTCCTCTATTTAATTGATCTTGCAAATCACTCATTCACGATGATTTTCTCTCAATCTTATAGAGTATATAATTTAATATGATAACTCAACTTTGTTTTTGTGGCAAACTTCAAGATATCACATTCTTATAAAGGATAACCAAATTTGCGAAGTTGAGTTCGTGAAATTTATTTACACGATTAATATGTATAATGTGTGTATTTTACAATACATACCAACACATTTACCCTATAGCTCGAGTTTATAAGATTTCGTGTGTTTTTCTATTCCCTGCATTTCATTTATCAAACGAATGTGGTATTCCTTTCTTTTTACACGCAAATTATTATCTTACTTTATTTCACTTTACTTTATTAAATTTACTTTAATACCTTTTGTTTTTTAATTATAAAATTTAATAAAAAATGAAACAGGACTACATTCGTGCGATATCTCAATCGGGAAAGTACGATCACATTCGTAGAACGGAGAGAGTATTCCCTCCTTAAATATAAATATTACTCCCTCTGTCCCGCTAAAAGCGTCATCTTTCATTAAAATAATACACTCATCTCAATATAAAAAAGGACGCTTTTAGCGGGACGAGGTAGTATTTATATTTATAATAAGGAAAATAACTATTTTGCCCATTAAACGATCTGATCAATACCATGAATTAGAGGACAGGAAGTAAATGCGATGTATATAAACCTCAATACCACATGAACCATTCCTCTTGAACCTTGTCGCACAATCATTAGTTAATTAATCATGAAAAACGAGGAATGGAAAAGCATCAATGACAGTAAATTTAAAGAAATTTGAGTTTTAAGTTAATAATTAAAAAAGTAGCATGCATATTCCAGGTCATGCCCTATCAACATACCAATATTCTACTACACCAGAGCACCATGCTGACTTGCTCAATCTAATCTAATTGATATATGAAGACGACGATCATGATTACCATACAAACTCACTAAATTAAGGCCTAAATTAGAATTCCTGAGGGTTACTTTTCTTGGATGAAGAAGAAGAAGTGCTCTTGTTGTTATGCATCCATACCTTGAAAACTTGCCTCTTGACACCATTGTCGGCGCAGAACTTCTGCACTTCCCTGTCATCATCCCTCGGAATCCGCCACCCGAGCTTCTCCGCGAACTCCAGCATCTTCTCCTTCTGCGCCGCCGTGAACTTCGTCCTGAACCTCTTCCTCGCCCCGAACTGCGGCGGCGCAGGCGCCAACCCGCCGCCGCCCGACTGGTACGCGTTGAAGTTCAGCTCCTCGCTCGACGAGTCGGTTCCGCCGAACGCCGCCGCCGTCTTTACCGGATTCACCATGGGGCTCCAGTGTCCACCGCCACCGCGGTGCTGGCTCATGGAGGGGGAGGGAAGCTGCAGCGGGTGCACTACGGCGGCTGCGCACTCCCCGCCGTGGTGCTCCCTCCGGTGGAAGTTGCGGTGGCAGCTGCAGGCGGCGCACTTTAGCGCCTCGAGGGTACCGTCTTCGCCGCTCGGCATGAACTCGCCGCAGCCGTCGGTGACGTGGCCGCCGATGTTGGCGGCGTGGTTCTTGAGGCACTCGCGGTAGCCCACGCGCGGATTGCTGCCGGACTTTGGCTTGGATCCGCCGGGAAACGGGTCGGGCCCCCTTGGTAGGTTGTTGTCGGTGCTGTACCCTAGCGCAGTGCAGGGTTGTACCCTCATCATGTCCTTCTCTTCACCGGGTTGCGACGTCATTATTTTCTCTTGATAAACCCTATAATATCTCAGCCACTAAAAAAATAAAAATAAAATAAAAAGAAATTACTCGAATGATCAAGAATGTAAGTTTAACTAATTCTAAATTTCATATTAATGATCTGCATACTGTAATGATTCAAAATCTCGCCAACCCTCCATTCCAAAGCCATATACTCTAATTGGAATTAACCCTAAGTTTGTTTACAATAACTCTTAAGCTAACCTTTACTAGAAAGGAGGAGGAGTGATATGAAGAAGCAAAAGGAAGTATGAATGAGAAAATTGAATTGTTTTAGAAGGAAGTGAGTATGTGTGTGTGAGAGAGTGTTGGAGTGGTTCCAACAGCCAAGTAAGTAAGCAACAAGAGACAGGTTGGTTGCTTGTGATGAAGCTAAGGGAGAGAGAGAGAGAAGAGATATGAGTGGGAAACAACTGCTGCTGAGATTAACAATCGATCTGAACGCAAAAAACAACCGACAATGTCATGTTCGTCCTCTCCCACGCCCTGCCACTTGGTCCCATCCCACCCTTCGTTATTGCACACCATCCCATTTCATCATTTTTCATTTTTTTCCTTTTTTTTCTTGGTTAGGATTCCCACAAAACCTTATTTTTAGGTTTTGCTCCCATCTTCAATCCATACTTCAATTCATCATCAATTTTGGGTATTTCCTCATTTCATTGTTTATTACTATTGGTATGTTATAATTATAATAATAATAATAATAACTTGTTTTTGAAAAATAAATTATTTAACTTTTAAAATATTAATTAATTTTATTAGAGTCCATCACTTTAGACACACAAATTCACTTTTTGAATACTTCTAATCAAAAGTAATGTGTTATAAATAATAAGATGAAGAGAGTATTTAAAAAAATTATTCAAAATAAAAGTAAAAAAATGAATTTTTCTCTACTATTTTAAATTACATGAAAATATTATATATTAAAATATTTCCTTTCTTTAAAATTATTCGCAAGTGTTAGATAGATTTTGTTTTGAAAATTATGGAGTAAGATATTTTTTTTACTTATTTTAAAGTTTCCTCGTAATTATTTTAAATTATATAACAACCGATACGAATTATGTTCTTCTCGAACAAAAAATGTTTTTAGTACTAGAAAGTATGATTGATGTATGGAGCTTGTAAATGAGTTTCTTCTACTAGGGTTCCCACTTACAAAAAGATGGGAGTTGGACCATTTGGAATAGCATCCCCGATCAACACGTGATTTGCTTGTAGGCAAATCTGGAAAAGAAACTCCAAATTTCCTATCTTTGAATAGAAAAGTCCAAGAAAAATCGCCATAATAATTGAATGTTTATTTCTAACATAAAATAGAGTAGATATAGAGCAAGTCGAATATCCTATTTTTAACGAGGGAAGTGAAAACAAGTTAACAAGTGAGTAATTATCACGGGAGAATCACTATTATCCAGACAAGAAATAAGTATGATAGGATGTTGGTGTTTATATATGCTAAGATAAATCAAAGACAAATATAAAATTAAAGACAACTAAGAGATGCAAATAAACAATATGCAAAATTAACACTAGTAAAAGATTAATATGAGAGAAATGTTAGGGTTTGTATGCCTCAAAGCATACTTTATGCTTAGACGTTGTAACATAATGGTCTTCAGTACCATTTTTGTGAATAAATTTTTATCATTGGCTTGTAATTTATTTTCTATCAATTATTTTATTACAAACGAGTTTTTTGTTTTCTAAAATTATTGACTATGTGATGGATCGATGATTATAGAAGGTAACACAGTCGATTCATTTGTAGAATAAAGTTCACAGAGTTAGGCATTCTAGTTAGGAAAGGTTGCAGTATCATTCCGATGCGAGAGCTGATCTTAGCCGCCAGAATTAAATTGGTATATATATGTTGCTTGTTATAAATGTCTTGCGCGCGCACACACACATATATATAGGATGTTGATCATATAAAAAAGAGTTTTTCAGTAGGAAATATGAAGGAATCATGGTCATCCATATTTATCATCCCACGGATGATAATAAATGGTAATTTTTGGATTTGTAAACATTAAATTATGGATATAAACTTGATAAAAAGGCTAAAATAGTAATTATCATTATGAGAGAGAAGAGGCGTCCAAACCATTAGTTGTAGTGTAGACGTTTTTTTAAGGATTTAATAGATATTTTTCATAACTGAATAATCATGAATAATAATAGGAATAAAAGTTACATGATTTGCGAATTTAATTAGGAGAATTGAATGATGAGGACGTGTTCATACGTAGTTTCATCGAAATTAGTGATCCTAAGAGACAGAGAAGTGAAGTCGATGATCATAATGGAAGAAGGACATCAATGTAATTTTTCTGACAAAATAATATATCCAGAATAAATTGCATTGTCATATTACATGTGGTTGCACTATAATGTATCAATATTGCATCGTATACGTATGTGTTATATATATATATTTGGATGCATTCTAAAAATATATATTGATGATTGAATTGATATAAATGAACACGTGCATTGTCTGATAATGTATATTGCATCGTGCAAGTTATGAATATTACAGTTTGAAATTATGTAATTATTTTTTGTATAGCTTATATATTGTGTTGCATTGAAATCTAAAATGCATTATATTATTATGAATATTGCATCATGATACTGAATTATTTTTGTATAACTTATACATTCTTGATTTTTAATTAGTCTTATTCGGGTAGATGCACTAGATTTAGGACAAGATTGCACCGCTGATGCATCGGGTCTATCTAGGATTTGGAAATCATCGTCGTCGTCTCCAGCAGCCTTACGTCGCCCTGATCTTCGCACAGGGGTTGGATGTATCTTCCTAACCTCTAATCGTGCAGAGCTACAATTGTTTTTTGGAAGAATGAAACTTAATATGGCAATTCACGTTGGCAAGAGAAGTTAATTTAGGCAGTTGTTAGAAATATGGAGTAGAAATCAATTTCAAATCTTTATTCAAACCGCCAAAAAATAAATTGGACAATTTTACCCTTAATGCATTGTTCAATAACAATGCAACGCGTCTAGTTTCATAAAATTCGAATTTTAAGGAGTCATTATCATCCGTTGGATCAATTAAAAGGGGTGGATGAGATCACTTTCTATTTCCTACGAAATACTCCATTTTTACATGAAACCACCCTTATATATATATATATATATATATATATATATGGTGCGGTTCAGGTACAAATGAGAGAATCAGTACGTTACTTTTGATCGTAAGGTTAGCAATTATTTAACAATTAGATATTGTATACGTCAACATCTTGTTTGCATTGTGTAAAAAATAATGCAACATGGGTATAGTAGTAATTGTATTTGAACCTGTATGAGAGAAATTAGCAACGTATATTTTGATATATTTAGTTTCCCCCTAATTTTCATTCACAATAACTGCATTTCAAGATTCTCTCAACCACTCTCCAACACCAAATTTCAAGAAAAATTTCCTCCTACGTCTGAGAAAACCTTATCCCCAATAACCATGGTGAAAACTAGGGTTCATGGAAAGAGGCGGAAACCAGCGGATACTGAAGACGACGATGGTGATTTTCAACTTACTACAATTTGCGAATATTTGACGGTGCACCGGAAAGATCCACGCAGTGCAACTGCTTGACGAAGAGTTATCGATATGGAAGAAGGTTATTTGATTTAATTAATACATTATTTGACACTTAGTGTCACTAACACTACAACAATTAAGAAACAAATTGTAGTATATAGATTATAAATTAATGATATGAACTTGTTGGGTACATCGATGTTAATGATCAAGATTTGAGAGTTTAAATCTATGTAAATAGTGTATTTTCTATGAAATTATGCAGTATATGTGATTTAATTTGTATTGATTGTTGTGTTGAATTGAAAGTGCAAATACAATATTTTTTCTTGGGTATTATTTAATCACTAAAAAATTATTATATTTCATATGCAGAAGG
Source organism: Leonotis leonurus (assembly GCA_026898415.1). NCBI lineage: Eukaryota > Viridiplantae > Streptophyta > Magnoliopsida > Lamiales > Lamiaceae > Leonotis > Leonotis leonurus. The sequence continues at coordinate 1,289,084 of JAPKLX010000051.1, read as the reverse complement.
AAATTTATAAATATATTAGTTGTTTGCATATTATTGCATAGTATTAAACTTGTCCTTGCACTATATTTTCACAAAATTTTACAGATGTTGCTGAATATTTTAATGCAAATTCTTTGTGTTAGTAATGCAACTGTTATAATTTTATTATGCAAGTTTTTTATTTGGATAAATCCTCCATTTAATGAGATACACTATATATTCATTGTGGACACACGGTAAAAATAAGAAACTGGTTAGTTTTGGTGATATATTTAATTGAACTATTAATTCCATGTGTTTAATATTTGTTAATTTCACACATTAAGCGTCAACTTTAATGAGATGATATTTGAATTGTTTTTGTATTGTTATTGCAGTATAATATCATGTAGGATGTATTGTGGTTACATCTTCCGCGTTCTTTACATTCTCGTAATCTTTTGTAGAATCAAACTTTTTTTTTAATGTTTTGTTGTATCGCAAATAGGGATGTCAATTTGGCCCGAAAGTGCGGATTGGCCCGAAGACCAACCCGAAAACGAAGAGGGTTAGGGTTGAAAATTATGGCCCGAAATATTTTTTAGCCCAAACGGATTGGACCGAAATCAACCCGAACCCGAAAGGGTTAGCCTGAAAATCGAGTGGGTTAGCCCGATTAATCGGATGAAAATATAACATAATAATTATTTTCATAATATATTTGATTTTTCATGCAAAAAATATATTTTTCATACCCATCAATTAATCAATCACTTAAAAAAATAATTATGACACAATTTGGGTATAATATCATTACATTTTCTCTTTAAATTTATTCATATTTAATTATGTTTAAAATTTTATTTTTTATTATATTTTTCAAAAATATATATTTTTCAATATAAAATCATAAAAAATATACATACCTTTTAAAATTTCATAAATATTCTAGCCCGAAAACCGAAAATTTAGGGTTAGGGTTGTAAATTTTCAACCCGAAAAAATTTCAACCCGATTTAGCCCGAACGGAATAGCTCGACAACTCGAGTGGATTAGCCCGATTGACATTCCTAATCAAAAATATACTAAATTTTGTGTTATGTGTGCTCAATAATTGAGTGTTTTGAGTGAGGATTCAATTAAGGTCGGGGGATTTAATTTTTTAATTGTTATCATCTTGTTGTGCTAAATTAATTGATTGAGGATTCAATAATTGAGTGTTTTGAGTGAGAAGCATAATCTTTGTAAAACTGGATTGTATCCACCAAATTCGTAAAAATCTCGTCAACTACTGGTTTGATACTATTTGTACACTCTGGAATATAAAAATCGTTTTGAATTGATGATGTATCATCACCAGCAACATCTACATAAAAAAATCAACATCTAAAAAATCACCATGCAATCGCGGTATTATCAATTTAAAAAATCAATGTATTATCTTATTATTAGTGTACAAAATAAATAACAGTAATATCAATGAAAACACAGTATTATCAACATAAAAATCAATGAAATATCGTATGTTACACAAACTAATATGTACACTACACCCTTAAACTATAAAAAAATTAACAATTCAACACAACACTTCTTTCATATCGCAATGCACATACAAGACGGAACGACCTCACGCATAAACAATGCATATATGAGATATACGAGATGGAATAAACGCATAATTGAAGTAAAGCATGTACGAGGTAATTGAATTCAAATGATAATATATATTGTTCAATTTCATAATGCAAAATTGTAGCTTGATTCAATGCAAATTGTTGTGTTATCAATGCAACAACGTAATTAAAACAAATCTATCTGCCATGAATTCACCGTCCCCTTCCATCAATTAATTCTCAATGAAAATTACTCATAAAACGTTGGAGAAACATAAACCAAAGGTGTAATTTACGAACAAGATTTAACGATCTTCAAATCCCATAATTTACTCTAACAATAACATTTAAATAAGGTAAGTTACTTTTTAAAATATTATTCTTATTCCTCATTTGTCACGTCCCCATTTCACTTCTCTAAGTAAAATCGAGGAAAACGTG
>JAPKLX010000051.1:1231777-1277069 GCA_026898415.1 Leonotis leonurus | reverse complement strand
TAAGTTCATAGAATTAAATCTCTAATCTAATAATTATGGAAAGTAAATAATCACCATCTTAATTCACGCCATTTTCTTATTAGTCCCTTAAATATCTTAAACAGGAGTTATAGAATGATTAGAAAACTTCCTAAATTATCTCACGTAATGGAACCATCAATGTAGGTGGTTATTCTCTTTCATATCTCAAATTACATATTTAACCTTATTAATGTATTAGTTCACGTTAATATGACTAAAAAAATCTATCATCTCTAGTTAAATCATAACCGTCCGTTCCTAAAATTGAATGGCTGAGATTCTTTCCTATTTCCTACTTTAAAAACACTTTCTATATGATCTATATCCTATATATATATATATATATATATATATATTGATTTCTGCGATCGAGTTCATCTCGGTACTAGATTTTCCCTCATAAATGATTGGTGTCAGAATTTTCATTTTTCTCACGGATTTCCTATCTTATTTGAATTTCATTATCCGTGAAAGAATTAGAAATTCCTCTTCCAACACGTCCAGAATGAGCGTTATGGCAAAAAAGAAAAAGAAAATTAAAGAAATTTGTCCAATAGTAACAAATGGTGCCTCCACAGGTTGACACCCGATCCAACCTAGTAGTAAGCGATCTACCAAAAGCAACCAAAATATTCCTTCGTGAATCGGGCGAAATTTATATATATATATATGTGTGTGTGTGTGTGTGTATTAACACACATTTGTATGTATAGTGTTTATCTTAAATAGCACAAATTGATTAAAAATAATACAAATTAATGTATCTACATTAATGTAAATAAATGTAAATTATTAATATTATTATAGATAATTAGAAAGAATACAAATTAACTATTTAATTAAAAGGAGGATAAGTGAGAAGTGAGGGAGTGATAAAATGAATAGTCTCAAATTAATTTATATGTATTTATAAAATATAAATTAATAAAATAATAAATAATTTTATATATAGTATTAAATAAAATTAATTATTGATAATATAAAGAAATAAAAATTTTAAAAATACAAATATAACTATAATTTTAATTTAAAAATTAAATACAAATTTATTTATTAATAATTAAAAATAAATTAAAGAGAGACTAATTAGCAAGTGGGGGAATGAGAATTTTATGTATGGACAAATAAATAAATAAATATAAATTAACTAATAAATGAATAAAATAAATAATAATTAGGAAATGGGAAAAGTGAGGAAATGAATAGTCTATCATACTCTCTCACAACCAATATATATATATATATATATATATATATATATATATGGGTGGTTTCAGGTAAAAAGAGAGTAATTGATAAAAAAAAAAAAAGGAAATGATCTTGTCTGTCTATTACTATAGATTTAATGGCTGAGATTAAACACATAATTTTGGAAAAGAGTTATTTACGCGTGTTGCATTGCGAAAACACAACGCAACAGGGGTAATTTTGTCCATATCATAGTTGAGGGTTATTGGGGTAATATTGAAATTGATTTGATTCACATTAATTACGGAACTGTAATAGGAAAGAGAAAAACTTCCATCAACTGTCGTTTGTTTATTGTTGCATTGTATAGTCATTTAATTTGCATTAGACGCATATATAGTATTGCATTAGACATATATATTGTACTACCATATAATTTTTGATAGTTAGAGAAATTTATGGGATCGCATAATCTTTAAAAAATATTTGAAAATTCATCCTTATTTCGAGTTATGATAATTTTAATTGGAAAACCCAACCAGAAACAATTTCATCGCATGCAATAACGCCATTTACATGTATATTTTAATGCAATTCACATGTATGTGTGATGCGACATAATATTATTAAAGGGTACATATATGATGTAACATTGCAGTTTACACGGATATATCAATGCAATCCACATGTATGTGTGGTGCAATGTAAAGAGTGCTATCAGTCAATTTTGCTAATATTTTTGCACCTTATAAACAATGCAAAAACTTAAGTATTTAAGTGAAAATATGAACTCTGTTGATGCAAACATATACATGTTTATTCAACTAGGCACGATGCGATTCTCCGAGCATGAGAGATGGCCGTTGCAGGCTCTATCTTCGCCGCCAGAGACGCTCACGCTCATGTCCATATAGAGGAGGTCGTTGTTTGTAGCATCGACTATGTGGCGCTCAGTGTTATCGTACCCCCGTTGAGCCCATTGCTGCTGTTCCCACTTCGCTGCCGCCGCTGTCGGGTTCTCATTATTTTCATTACAAGTCGCTGTCGTCGTTCTCCTTCCCGGTAGCGATCTTCGTCGCTGCCGTCTGCTTCGCGACCGTATATCCTCCGCTCCCCCGCTAAGAGTGGTGTTGCTGCTAGTGCGTCCGCTCCTGTAGGCGTGAGACATGGAGGTGGTGGAATCACATAAGTCGCCGTCGTGCTGCCATGGTGTCACCGCTTTCCTCCCTCCTCTCTGTATACAAAAAGTTATGTAAGTTTTCATCAAATAATCTCCATGATGTCGCCGCCTTCTCCCTCCTTGATAACTCTTGTATAAGAGTTATCTTGTTTCTCTTTCTTGTGTATTTTTTTATTGCGTTGTGTTCTTTTATTTCATTTTGTGGTCTTTTGGATTGTGTTAGTTTATATTTGAGTGTGTGTTGGGAGAAGAGAAAAAAGTCTCATAAATGGATGTTTTGGTGCAGAAAATGACTAATGCTGGAGTTTTGCTGAAGCAATATGATGGTAGTAGCTATGTGAGTACCACAACTTAAAGAGAAAGAGTTGATTGAGATTGACTCAAGTAAAAAAAATGTGGCAACTTAAGTTCCAGCTAGAAGACAAAATTGGAATGCACCTATAATTTAATATTAGTTGGAGGGCAACTTAGAGATTTTAACTATCTATTTTGAGTGACCTAGCAACTAAAGAAAACACACCAGTCATAAGATTAGAAGTGGGGAGATAGAAAAAGAGCAGCTGGGTTTGTAGCAAAACACATTGGAGGCCTGAAGGAGGGAGTTCACCTCTGGAAAAGAGGAGGAGAATTGGAAGGAAGAAGATTGGAAAATCAACTTCCAACTATTTTCTACTCTTTTATTTCCCTTTTGATTATATGTAACTTGGGTTTTAAGATGATGAACAACAATATTCTATTTTCAGTTTTCATTTCCTTCGTGAGCTAAACATTCTAGATTTGGGTTTGGATGAACTTATGCTTTAATATATTTCGTTTTTAGCTTGTATTTTTGTTGCTCTCTACTACTGTTCATTCAAGTGATTTGTCTCTTTAATCTCTTGTTGTTAGCTTGATTACCTAATAATAAGAGTTAACCTTAGTTAATTCTGGAAATGTTAATTTTGGTGGAAATACTTGAATGTCACATGTGTTAAATAACATATGAATATGTGTTTACCTTGTGTGGCTTGTGTGAATAGTGCTAAACTACTGAATATTTGATTTACTGAACTAGATATAAGAATATATTAGTTTAGTAATCGAACATAGTTATAGGGATTTGGAAAATTCGTATGCAATTGATTATTCACGCCACTGTAGTATTTTGTTGAGGAAATGTTGTAGCAATATTGATCTGTTCGTGATTGAAGCATAAGGGAGTCTAAATCCGAGTCTCTATTTTAAATTTGTCCTCGTTCGTTTATTATGAGTTTTTGTGTCTGAATTTGGCGTCTTGATTTTCGTTTACTTTGTTTATTTTTATCCTTGTGTCCTTATTCCGTTTTTAGTTAATTCTAATTTCTTCTCGTGAAAACTCCAAAATATTGATTTAAATTCTCATCGTTTTATTTTCTTTTTGATTGAACGTGCATAAGACCTCATTTGCATTCCATGTGGAGACGATCTTGGAATACTTCCTATTATTACTTGTTAATTGCATGCACTTGCGCATTAAAAATTGTGTACATCATTTCACACACAACACTCCTCTCTCCTAAATTGCAATATTCTCCAATATGGTAACTGCAATCCTATAATTAAAGTATGAATTTCTCTTTCATAACACAAATTACGTATTTTACCTTCTAATCATAATAATGTAATATTTTATTCATTTAAAATTCGAAATTATGCAATTAATTGTGCGCCACAAGATCTCAATTATGGATAACCCAGATTACTTCATATTTCATATTCAAAAATCACTTTGTATATGATCAACATCCTATATATATATACTTTATTATCATTAAATCATCACTGCAAGAAATTCACACATAGATTACACTGCATACATGACGGTTTATTTTATACACCGTCATGTATGTGTGTGTTTTTGCTAAACATGACAGTTGTTATAAAATATGTCATGTATGATGTTTAGCCTCTTTTTGATCATCTAAACTCATATATTCGTGTCTTTATTCATGTTATTCCTCTTTGCGTGATATTTTGACTCGATTTACGGTTCATTTTATGTTTCAGGAACGAGTGTTGAAGTTGGAAAAGAGACGATAAAAGATAGAAAAAAGACGAAAGAGTGAAGACTAGTGCCGAGAGCACTAGTCAGCGGCCGCTGACTAGATGGTGCATGCCAAGGCCGAGCCACAGCCGAGCCAGAGCGCGAGGGCCAGCGGTCGCTGACCACACGACTGACTCAGCCAGCGCCCAACGGCCGCGCCCGCGACTCGCGGAACCGTGCAACTCAGCGGCCACTGACTTTGAGCGGTCGCTAACCTCCCCTCTCGCCTATAAATACCCGACGCGTTTAAGAAAGACGATCTTTCATTATCTTATAGTCAATACATTTTAATTAAAAATAAAGAATAAATATTTTTAATAAAATTATTATATATTTGTTTGTCATGTGGTACTGTGACATTAAAACAAATGTATATTTATTTTATATATATTAAGAATTAAGTAATTAACTATTTTAAATTAATTAAGTTAGTATAAATAGATTTTTTTTCCTACTCATGGGTCAAGCCATATTCTATCACACCCCCTCTCACAATCAATATATATATATATATATATATATAGTTTATTATCATTAAATAATGTAAATAAATATAAATTATTATTATAGTTATTTAAAAATAATACAAATCAAAAATTAATTAAAGAGATAATAATTAAGTAGTGAAGGATTAGGGAAATGAATAGTCTTAAATTAATTTTTATACATTTATAAAAAATATAAATGAATAAAATAATAAATATTTATTTATAAATGAAATTAAAAAATTAGTTCTTGATAATATAAAAAAATAAAAAATAAATATAAATATAACTATATTCTATACAATTCTTTATTCATTTATAGCGTCATAATTTAAGATAAAATAAAGGGAAAAGTAGCATATTCACCCCTAGAGTAGAGGCCCCTATGGCGAATCACCCCTTATGGTCCGAATTTTTTCAAATGGGCCCCTGACGTTGATAAGTTGCTGCAACTTAACCCTCCCTTCTAACGGTCGTTTAACGTCATTAAGTAAATTAATTTTTTATTTCAGCAACTTATCGAATTCAGGGCCTATTTGAATAAAAACTGGACCATAAGGGGTGATCTGCCATAGGGGCCTCTACCCTAGGGGCGGATATGCTACTTTTCCCATATTTTAAATATCACGTATATTATATTATGTGTTAATTTTCACTAAAAATAAAATTTACTTAACGACGTTAAACGGCCATTAGAAGGTAGGATTAAGTTGCAGCAACTTATCGACTTCAGGGGCTCATTTGAACAAAACCAGACCCTAAGAGATGATCCGCCATAGGGGCCTCTACCCTAGATGCGGATATGCTATTTATCCCTAAAATAAAATAATGAAATGAAAAGATAATAAAGTAAATAAAATAAAAACTTATACATTTTCATTAATTATATATAATTTTATAAAATATATAAAAATAATAAAAAATAATTTTAAATGAAATTAAAAAAAATATTTATTAATAGTATGAAGAAAATAAAAATAAAAATAAAAATATAGATATGACTATATTCATATATAGTTTTTTATTCATTTATATTGTTATAATTTATGAAAAAATAAAAGAAGAAGTAAGAAGTCAATATGTTAAATTTAATAAAAAAATATACAAATTTTCATTAATTATAAGTAATTTCATAAATTATATAAATTAATAAAATAATAAGTACTTCCTCCGTACATAAAAATGGTTTACGGTTTGACCCGTCATACGTTTTAATATTGAGTTTTAACTTTAATCGGGATGTGTAGTAAGTGGAGTTAGGGTCCCACTTCATAAATTATTTTAAATTGGTTGTGAGTAGTTAGGGGAGTTTGGGTGCCACTTAAAATATTATTTTAAATTGAGTTGTGTGTAGTGGGTGTGGTGAGTCCACTTGTTATAAAATGAAAGTTTCAAATATAAATCATTTTCGTGCACGGAGGGAGTATAATTTTATAAATGGAAATAAAAAAAATTAAATAATATTGATAAATATGAAGAAAAGTGACAAAATAATTTTATAAATGGAAATAAAGAAAATGTGAAAAACTAATAAAGTAAATAAAATAAAAATGAAGGAGCAAAATGAGAAGAAAGTGACAAAATGATTGTGTTTTTAATATATATATATATATATGTATGTATATTAGTATCAGTTACTGTTTGACCCACACAAAATTATCACACCAAATTGGTGGGTTCATTAATAAGACATAAATAGGGAAATAAAATCGGACCTATGATTTATCTCGGGCCAGTAAAATAACTAAATTTTCTTACCAAATAATAGATGAAGCCATATTATTAATTTTATCTGATTTTATCTCCCTTATCAAACACCAACCTTACAAATGATTTGTCCATACTTATTTTATAAGTTTTGAAAAGAGTGAACAACCATTTACAATTATTTGATAAAATTGTTACAAAATTTAAATAAAATACTTAATGAATTTTAAATTTAAATTTTATAAATTAATTTCTCCATCCATCAAAAAAACGTTTTAGTTCTCACATAATTTGATATTTTTAAGTGATTGTGTGTATTGAATGAATTTTAGCTCCCATAAGATTTATTATTTTTAATGAAATTGTGAGTATTGAATGAAGTGGGTCCACTTACTAGAAGTGAAAAGTTCTAAATGTAAAGAGGGTAGTGCACAAACCAAAATGACAAAATATAAATAATTTTTATGTAGGCATGAAGTATAATATAAGATGATTTCGGTTAAATCTCTCTTCTTTATTGAGTAATTTATTAATGATATAATGAGGGTGTTTGGTTGGCACGATTGAATTTCAAGATTAGTTTTATGAATTTTTCGATTTGGAAGTTTATGATCGATACTTAATCATGAGACAATGTCCTATATAAATTAGTCATGAATTATAAATCTTGGTCTATCTTAAATGGCACAATAAATATCGTTCTAATACAATTTCTAATAGTATCGAACTAATTAACCTGACTAAATGGAGGTGCTATCTTATACTCCCTCCGTCTCCAATTAAATGTTCATAAACATCAAAATCCAATTATCGAGATATCAAGTTAATTTACACTATATACCCTTAATCATTATATTTGAAATGTAAAAAATAAAAATATTTAAATGATTAAAAGAGTAAAATAGAAACTTTAGTATAATTTTACTCTTAAAATTTGAAATGGAACAAAGAGAAAAGAAAATCTATTATAGAACATTTATTAGGAGTATGTCAGTCAAATTGCCAAAATTCGAAAGGAAGAAAAAGAGAAAGTAAAATGACGTGAATTAAGGGGCGAGTGAAATAAGAATGTGATTTCTGAGACAGATTTGACCCCCTGTGCAGGCTTTTTCATTTTCAACACCAGCATTAATTATCCACCCACATTCTATATAATCGCAATTTCTCTTTTTCCTAAAAGAAACATCCATTACAAATGTAGGATGATGTCTACCATGTACGGAATATATATTGATAATTTTATACACCCTCCCTCTACGTTATGTTTTAACTAAAATAGTAAAAAATTTTGATTAAAACGTCACATATTTAGAGGAACAAATAAAATACTCTCTCCGTTTATGAAAATAGTTTATGATTTGATTCGGCACGAGTTTTAATATTATATTTTGATTTTAGTGGAAATATGTAGTGAGTAGAGTTTGGATCCCACTTCATATATAGTTTTAAATTGATTGTGAGTAGTTAGTAAAGTTTGAGTTCCACTTAAAATATTATTTTAAATTGAGTTGTGTATAGTGGATGTGGTGGGTCCACTTACTATAAAAGAAAAGTTTCAAATGTAAACCATTTTTGTGGACATCCTAAAATGACAAAATAAAACCATTTTGGTGGACGGAGGGACTATAATTTATGAGTTATAAAATATTATATTATATATATATGATAATGTATAATTATATTTATACAATATCAATTTAATTCGATAAATATAATGATCTTTTTTAATATAATATTTTATATAATTAAAATGTATAAATAATATTTTCTATGTCCCAGTAAGCATGTCACAATTCATTATTATAATAACTCATATGAATATAAAGTGTGTCAAGTTTACTGGGACGGAGACGGAGGTAGTATTACCTCCGTCCCAGTAAACTTGACACACTTTATTATTTTAATACACTCATTTGAATATATATAAATTGTGTTATGCTTATTGGGATGGATGGAGTATAACATATCATCATATTAAATAAATCACAATTTTTCAACCAAATTATGTCGTCGTTATATAAATACCATTATAGAATATTTTACAAGTAACGTGATATATTTTCTCTGTCCCTCTAAATATGACCACGTTTTTTTATTGGGCCATCCCATTAAAAATAATCACTTTTATAAAAAAGAAAAAGAATTACCTTTAAAATACGTCACTTCTACTTTTTAAAAATATAATACTTTAAATTTTTAAACTTTGTACCGATTCTCTTGTGACTGCATTGGGAGAATGAAAGAGTACTATTTATCATCATTTCTTATTAAAATTATGGCCGTTAAATATACAAAATAGAAGGATGTAGTGCACACCTATGCAACATCCAATTCATAGGGGTGTGTGTCTACTGAGTCCGATATCACTTAAGAGAAATAGGTTAATAAGTTATCAAAATTGGAAAACATAATTTTTGTGGTTATGTATTAGATTTTTCTGTTTTATCGATTTATAGATTAATCAGTTTCCATCCAATTTGATATCGATTAGTGGAACAAATTAGTTAAGGAATAATTTAAAAGTAAATTTAAGTTAATATTAATTAATTTGATTTTAATATTTTTATTAATAATAATATAAAAATATTTAAATCTAATTCGATAAATATTTTGTAAAATATAAAATATATTATATTTTAAATATAAATAAATAAATATATGTAGACATAATTTATTTTCTACGGAATATACTCCAATCCAATACTGTTTAGTAGCACCCCGTTAATTTGTAAATCGTATGAATTGATTATTGATTTGTTTAGCGAAAACTGTTTCACACTAACCAATTATTGGTAATTCAATTCTCGGTCTGATACTAGTTCGGTATCACTTATTTTCATGAACCGATAATCGATTGACACCCCTAATCTCTAGTTTTCATGAACCAATAATTGATTGACCTTGCTACGTTGTAATACCCCGAATTTTCCTAATACAATTTAGATTTCTTATTATCACTAATTAAGAATTTTAGGAAGAGATTAGACCCTATTAGAACCTACCATGTGAAATTAGCATGCGGCGAAACTTTTTAAATGTTTCTTTAAAAATGATCTTTTCATACATAAGACAAAAGTACGTCAATATTATACTCATTTTGTAGGGTTTTTTCAAAAGAAAAATATTGGCACTAAGTTTTCACAAAAAAGATTTCGTACGTAACCGCTACGAATTTTTAAAGTTTAAGCACGTCGTTAAAATATTAGTTTTTCCATGCATGATCAAAACTATATCAATATTATAGTCATTATGTAGCGTATTAAGAAAGGAAGATCTTGACTTTGTGTTTGCTCGAAAAAAAAGATCATATGCAGAAGTTACGACATTTTAAGGTTTAAACATTAATAATAATTTAATATAATTTATATTAAAAAAAATCAAAAACTTAGTATAAATAGAGGGGATGGGGGATGCATTCTCTGCTCATTTCAAGGAGAAGCATTCCTTCAGCTTCTCCTTCTTCTCCTCATCTTTCTTCTTCCTTCTACCATTTTTGAGTATCGAGGTTCTGCGAGTTTGAGAATCAATGATCAAATTAAATTAAGGTATGTCAGGATAAGATCGAAGGTAGACATGGAGCTTGACAAATGTGGCTCAGCCGCCGTCGAGTCCCTGCTGCCATCGTTCCAATATCGTCATCTTCATGCTTTCTCCTCTCGTTCTCTTCTTCATTCATTTTCCCTTTCATGACATTCGGTCTATCGGACTACTAAAATCCCTTAAGATTTTGAGTTTCTGACCATAAGATCGGCATATCATGATTTTTTGCATTATTTCATATTTTTAAAGGGAAAATATTCACGGTCTATCATGTCTTAATAAAATTTATAGTGTATGTAGAGTAAAAAATATAGGATTTTCTAAACGAGGTTTCATTAATTTTCATTAGACCTTTTTCATAGATCTGAAAAAGTACGAATCTTATCAAGTAAGCTTCGAGGTAAAGTTGCATGTTTTGAAAATGTTTTTACATATTCCTATAGGGAATAATATCCTGAGTATTTTTTGTCTTCTAGCCAAATTGATTTGAAAACCCAGGTACTACCAAAATGACCTTAGAAGACTTAGAAAGCCCTCAGTTCCTCATTTTAACTTTATTCGCGTTACGTTTTGGAATTTGAGGCCAAAAGTTTTTCCGTATAATTTTAAGATGCTTACTATTGCAAATGAGACGTTTGACAGAGTTAAGATTATCACACAATATTGATATTTGTTGATAGGTATGTTTATATATGTTTTCAGAATGTATTTTTGAGTTATTAAACTCTGATATTTATTGATTTGTTTAGCGAAAAACTGGTACACACTAACCAATTATTGGTAATCAATTCTCGGTTAGATACTAGTTCGGTATCACTTATTTCCATGAATCGATAATCGATTGATACCCCTAATCTCTAGTTTCAACATAAGAGCGGATCAATTTATGGATTAATTATGATACGATTACTAGCTAGAGCAAGAAATTTAAAAGAAGAAATGCAAATTAATTACGAATCCTATTTAATAAAAGTAAAAGCAGACAGAAACCGTAGACAAAACCCGAGTTAAGGTGAGAGATAATTTCTGGAAGGCACAACTCCCCACCAACGGCGCCAATCTGACGGAGTTCACTCGTTATCACTCCGGTCAAGATAAATTTATAATATATCCTCTTCATGACTAGGTTCCGCTAGTGACAATCACATGGTCTATCCCACAGGGAGTTGATGAAATTCTCTCTTCATATCACTTTGGGGGGTTTTGAATTTGGGTCTTGCCTTGGGCAAGAAGTTAGTAGCCAAGCAGAAAGTAAATACTGAAAAGTAAAATAACTGAAAATGAAACAATAAAGATAGTTAATAAAGAAAGCAACTTGACTTGAGATTGATTCATTGAGTCTTGACTTATTTCTTGATTATCGGCACAAAGATATTCACCGTGTTCACTTACTCTTGGTTAAAAGACGAGTGTAAGTTTGGAGTTTTTCTCCTACCAGTGATAAACACTCATTTTACATATTTTTTATTGATATGATTGTTATCAACTCGTGTCATATTGTGGAGTATTTTGTATCGTATTTATCTTGTTTTAGTGTTTTGGTTTCGTTTTACGTTTTTGTTGCGTTTTGTGAATTTTATAGATTTTGGTGATATAAAATGGCTAATTGGAAGTCTAGTGTTGAAATCAACAAGTTAATATGAGTCACGGGCCGGGAAATGGATCAAATATGAAAGCACGAGTCTACGGGGCACGAGAAATCAAGCCTATCGCTAGTAGAAGCATAAAGATGTAAATTTTCTATAAACAAGGAAGTGTGATCATCAAGCTTGGAGAATATAAGATTAAACTTCATCTCGATAGGAGTCCTTATCCGCAAACGGATCCAAAATCGGAGTTGAAACGAGGGAGAACGAACTAAAACAAAATCACTGCACGCAATACAACAACTTCGGCAATCCAGATCCTGAACGCCGAAGTTGCGCGGAAAAAGTGTTTTTCGGTTATTTTTTACGCGGAATCAACACTCATATCCACCTCTCGCCCCTTATACTATAGAAATGCGTCATTATGGAACCCTAGAGCGACTTTACACACTTTTATTCTCTTATTTTCCATAGATCATAGTTTAGATTAGTTTTATTCTTCCTGGAGGAGAGTTCGCGATCAAGGATTGACAACTCAAGATCAAGAGTCCTACGAAGGGAGTTTATGTTTATTTTATTTCTTTTCAGTATTGTTTTCATTATGAGTAGCTAAACTCTATGAGATTCTAAGGCTTTGTAAGACCTATTTCAATTTATGGATTCATATTATTAATTGCTAAATTTCATTCCTATTCTTATTTATGATTCGTGGTTTTCATTATCGTATTTTGATAACTGACCATTATTATTGCATGCTAGCTATGTTTTTGATGTCTTATCCAAAATTTAACTCATAGTCGACCACACGAATGGATTATACATGTTTCATCTTGAGACTTAGAGGAGATAGGTGAACTGTAAGAGGTTATTCTTATCATTCTTTTGGGAGTTAATATTTGGTCCTTGATACCTACGGGTGATAGGCTAGGTATTAATCAACGTTCATAGACTGCCCTATCTGGGAGTATGTGGATATTTATGCGATCCTTCACATGAATTATGATTAAATATGGTGATTAGATTTAATAGGTGAATCCGTAATTAAGATTAAATATGGTGATTAGATTTAATATGTGGATATTTATCCGATCCTTCACATGAAATAGTCATACTATTTACGCTCAAGAACTACTTGATCAAGGTAGTCTCATAGGCTTGTTTGCCCTCTACATGCCTCCACCTTAGCCTTATCAAGACATCTATCCTTAGGTATTTATAGGGTTTTAGCATAGGTTAGAAAAAATTTGGAAACTGGGCTGAGGTTAGTATGAACTAAGTCTTCTTGACTTATAGAGCACACTTGACTTCTCCTGGACCCTAGCACACTTATTTATGGGAGATATATTTTTTGATTTTTTTTTCTTTTTCTTCCCCTTACCCTTTTTGTAAACTCTCCTCGTATTTTTATAATATATCCTTAGGTCATTTTAGTTATTCGGGAGGTGTGTTTTTCGCCCTTCTCTTTGCTCCTTATGTTTTCTTCTTACCCTAGATTCACCCCTCCAGAGGTAGACTTATCTTTTATGGTTTATTTATTTATGCGTGAGGCAAAAAAACTTTGAAGGCTCAAAATGGCTAGCAAGGGTATATGTATATGATTGGTAAACATTTTTGGCTCTGAGCTTTTTGACAAATAATTGCCTAAGTCATTTAGAGTTCTTGACAAGGGCTGTTGGGTTTTGACCAAGGGGAAATGCAAGTTCTAGTACATACCAAGTCAAAGCAGTTTATATACACACAATAAATGAAAATATGCTAAACAAGAGGCATATAACAATTTAATCTCAAATCTCACAGGGTATACATACTCACAAGATTGCGTTTTTCGTCATACTCAACTATCCTAGAACATGCTCAAATCATAAATCAAAACTCCTACAGCCTATCATGTTGTAGACATCTGTACATAACATGATGGTAAGACGTGACTCAAGGCAGAACATAAAAATAGACTCTCTAACCTAAGT
This sequence comes from Leonotis leonurus, assembly GCA_026898415.1. Classification (NCBI taxonomy): domain Eukaryota; kingdom Viridiplantae; phylum Streptophyta; class Magnoliopsida; order Lamiales; family Lamiaceae; genus Leonotis; species Leonotis leonurus. Next base: position 1,263,333 of record JAPKLX010000051.1, on the reverse strand, counting down.
AAAGACGGGGGCCCCTCCCATTCTTGCCTTAGGCAAAGTGTAAGACTGGTCGAGGTCCTCAACATGACTCTAAACAAGATATAACATAAAAAAAACTAAACTAAACTAAAATCATGGGAGGACTTAATAAGTTAAGGGAGAGCAAGGGATACCTAAATCCCACGTGGTCGAAGTATGCTAGCTGGGCCTCGTACATCTTCTGGACCATCTTGTCGATTCTGAACCAGTAGGTTACCAAGTCTTTGGTGGTGGTTGTCTATGGGGACCTCGAACGGGCTGTTCTCGCTGCGCTCTTCGCAAGGTGTGTTGGGGGCTTCTCCACTGGATCGTCCACAATCCTCAGTTCTACTTTCGCGCGTTCTCCTCCACAATAAACACGCGGGTCAGGGTTGCCATATAAAAGTGGTTTTCGCTCTCCTTGGGTGTGTCGTAGTCTGCACCGAGTAGGCCGAGCAGCTTGCCAATGATAGGCAGGAGGTGAGCCCAGGACAACCGCTGAATCATCTTGGACATGATTTTCCTAATGTGCATGACATCAAACAATGAGAAGTTGAGGCGTTGCTTCTTCTCCATTGCCCAGAGTATGAAGAGTTTGCTATGGGAAACGGTGTTGCTACTGTCCTTTCTGCCAAAGAGGTTGATGGCCAAGATGCAGTGACACATCTTGACCATTGGGTTTGAATTATACTTTCCTTCTTAAGCTGGAGAATTGAATTAGGGAGGCGGTACACCTTCGGCTACTAAAAATAATACGCGTTTGAAAGTTATGAACTGGTTCAACCTTAGAAACATCTGATTTATATCCATCCTACAACTAGAATAACGTGTGGGCGATAATGTCTTCTATTTTTTCTATAGAAGATAAAACTAAAAAACAATGTGTGGGAGGATGTTGATTTTTCAAAAATCACACCTTTGGTGGAAGTGGTGATGGCCGAAATTAATGTGTGGTATGCTAGGGTTTTCAATCTCTTCCTCCAATTTTAGGTGTGTGGGCAAGGTTCAAGATTTCAAAGAGAATATGCTTGAAAATCCAATATAAAATATAGTTCATCGATATCTCTAATAATCCCCTAATTAATGGCCCAGTCCATAATGGACTGACAAATAATTAATCTAGAAACAATTACATGAATTAAATTTTATATTAATATTAATCGACTTCACTATGGGAGAAATATTGAACTATTCAGCGTCAATTCATATTACGAACTGAAATTCCCGTCTAATAAATTATTTACCGCGCTTATGATTCAATAACAATTAATTAATTAAAGGTTGTTGCCAGCTCATAAAAATTAATATGTTTATCCGTGAGTGATTCGATTCAGATTTTTATTATTGTCTATGAAATAAATTCCAAGTGATTAGATTTCTTATATAATAAACCTCTCTAAACGTCTCACGTGGATATAATAAACTCAGACTTATCAAGACGCGATTATAAGCACTCAATAATGGAATTTGGATGAGGGGATAAAAAATTCACAGGATCCACATGTCTGATAACCGAACAAAAATATGCAATTCTAATATGCATTTAAATATCAATCCAATCATGCTTATAACGAAGAAGATAAAACTGGAAAATTGAGTCCTAGACATGCTCTTAAGAATCGAATTTTACCTCCTTTCAAAAGATGGAGAATCGGTTGCGGAGAGACGATCAAATTAGTCTTCAACCAACAACAATCTGCTCTGGAAAATCTCGAACAAATTAGTCTTCAGAGGCTTTTGGCCTATGACTCAATCTACAATACAACTATCGCGTGGATGATATTGTTAGGGTTTGTATAGCTGAAAGCATGCTTAATTCTTAGACGTTGTAACAGACTTGTTTTCGATTTAATTTAATGAGAATAAATATTTCTATCATTGGTTTGTGATTTATTCGTTGATTATTTAATTGCAAACAAATTCATATTCTACAATAGAGCGGAGGAGGTGGCCGAAAATTATCACACACACACCAATTTTCGGCCACACACCACACTCACTATGTGTTTTGCGAATTCAAGGTATTCCAACCTTAGAAATTTGATTCTTTCCTCCCCGTTTGATAAACCCCTGACAAATTATCACTCACACGATAGTCGGACTGCAGGTGAGAGAAATACGAAGAAATTTCATCGGTCATAGCCGTTCGATAGCCCGGAGTGGATAAATGTTCATTACTGACGATTCAAATCGTCTCTCTGCAAGCGGTGGATTTACAAAGGAGAAGGTATTTGTTGTCTTATAATACTACTTGATCGATTTTTAGTGTGTTCTAAGGTGTAGAAATCGATCACCCCTCACCTTTATTTATAAATATATTTGTGGGATTGGCCAGGGTTTCTAAGGCGAATGAAATTGAACCTCGAACATAAAATTCAGCTGATTAATATCTCCAATAATTTCCTAATTTATAAGGAATAATATCAACACTACTCTCCAAGCGAGTAGAAGAAGTTCATTTATGAGGAAGGATACCCTCGGGAAATAAATTAGGCTCTGATATAAGCAGAAGCAAGGAAAGTGTTTAGCCTCTTTTTGGTAATCTAAACTCGTATATTCATCGTCTTTATTCTTGTAGTTTTCCCATTTTGCATGATATTCCGGGCTCGATTTACGTTTCATTTTATGTTTCAGGATCACGAGCTAAAACAAGTGCTAAAGTTGGAAACGAGACGAGAAAAGATCGAGAAATGACGAGAGAATGAAGACAAGGGCCGAGGGCACAAGTTAGCGCCTGGGAAGCTTAGGAAGCCGCTGACTAAGCCTCTCGGTGGCCCAGACTGAGCCAGTGCGCGAGGGGACGAAGACACCGGTCAGGGACCACTGGCTCCTCAGCGGCCGCTGACCCCAATGGCTGACTCGGGGAGTTGGTGCAACGGCCGTGCGTGGAACACGGTATCGGACAAGTCAGCGATCGCTGACCTCCTCAACTTCCATAAAAAGGCGATGCGTTTTCTCATTCTAGGACTTACTTTTCCCGATTCTAGACACTTATATACCGAGTAACTCTCGAATCATCGTTCAAGGGTCGAGATTTATGATTCTTAGTTAGTTATTTTCATTAAGTTAGTGTTAGTTTAGTATTTGATTACGAAGGATAGCCGATTACAACATTCAAGTTCTTTGTTCTTAATTTCATTCGTCGTTTTGGATTCAAGTTCTTCTATTGAAGTTTATGAGCTAAGTTTGCTTTCATTTTCAATCCCGGGTTTGATTTTATTATTGATTTCATTTATTTATTTATGCTTTCGTATTTCTATTTCGTTTCTCTATTTTACATTCTTCGCAATTTTGAATTCCAAGTTACTTTTACTTTTATAATTCTCTCGTGGTGATTTCAATCTAGTTCTGATTTAGATTGGAATCAATTGTAATTTTTTAATTCACAACTTGTTTCCTCAATTCAAAACTCTCGTTTATTTTTATTAGTCTAGAATTTATCTACTTTCGTAATTTATATTTTTCGCCTAGCTTTAAAATCTCCAAACAATATTTTACTTGCTTTATTGTTGAACAAATAATTAAATTGCCCTGTTATGTCTTCTTTGAGAATACGACTTGGGTTGACTTATCATTTCTAGACAACCTCGTTAGATTACAAGTGACTCAAAACAATTTTAGTCGAAAGAAATTTTGGCGCCGTTGTCGGGGAAGGCTTTAGGCGATTTAATTCTTTGTTCCTTTTCTTTTATTTTTATTTATTATGTTTACTTCATTCTTCTATATTGTGGTACACGTAAGATTTTCGTTTAGTGTTGTGTATGCAAGGTCGTCGCAGTACTAAAAATTGTTTAACGCCCTTCATCGACAAAGTACACCGGAAACGTGAGATTTTAGCCACACTAGAAGAAGACCCTGAGTGCACTGACGAATTCTCACTACCGCGACTATTTGACGAGATGGCCGAGGAGACCATTAAAGATAGACCATGTTACATGGACGATTTTACTATGCCCAAATTCGGCGCTACGACTACTTCAGCCATTGTCCTATCGACTGCAGTTAGGAATTACGGTCTGAAACCACATCATCAATCCCTACTACCAACTTACCACAAACTCCCAAGTGAAGATGCACTTACGTTCATTCGAGAATATTGCACGGTGGTGCAAAGTTTCCCATTACTCTCACTGACAGAGGACCAACTCAAGTTGAAGTGTTTTCCATACACTTTAAAAGATCGGGCCAAATCTTGATTCTTATCACTTCCACCCGGATCGCTAACCACATGGGCATCGGTGTCCGAGAAATATATGTTTAAGTACTCCCCTTATCATAAAACTCAAGCGGTATGTACTAAAATAATGAATTTCGCGCAAGCCCATGACGAGCCATTCCATGAAGCCTGGGAGAGGTTTCAAGAGCTGCTACAACAATGCCCCCATCATCAGATGGCACCAAAGATGCTATGTGAATTCTTCTACGATGATCTGCTTCAGACCACAAAATTCACGGTGGACAGTTTTGCGGGAGGAAACATTGTAGTCAAGACGGCGGAGGAGATGAATGATATTTTCAAGACCCTAGCTGCAAGTTCTCAACAAAAATCCTCTCGACCACGATGAATGGAGGCCAGTGCAGTGGCGACTAGCACCGATCTTAAAAAGCAAATGGCGGAGATGATGCGGGAGTTACAGGAATTGAAGATGAACCGACCCCCATCCCCATCTGTTCAGCAAGTTGTACCTGAGCCATGCGAAATTTGTGGTGACTATGGAATCATGGTGGAGGAATGCAAACATATGGCGGAGATGAATGTCAAAGGCCAAGTGGAAATTTATGCCGCACAAGGATTCGTGCCTCAACCACCCCCTCAACAAAATACATGGAGGAATCAACAAAACACGGTGTGGAAACCACAATTTCAAGGGCACGGAGAGCAAAATTTCCAAAATTGACGACCTCAAACTCCGAATTTCCAGCCTCAGTACCAGTGTCAGCCACAACCATATTTCCCACCGCAGCCGCAACAACAATTTTTCCACCTCAACATCAACAGTTTTATTACCCTCCGAATCAGCAGCACCAATATCCTATACAGCAGTTTCCACGTCAAACTATGCCTCCTCAAAAAATCATCTCTTGAGGATAGTTTGGCTGCTTTCATACAAGAAAGTAAACAAGCTCGAGAGGCACAAGACGCTACCACCAAACGCCTCGAACCTGCTATGGGACAAATTTCGGGTGCAGTGAACCAGTTACAGCAAAGCACTCAAACAAGAAAAATTTCGGGACAAAGTCAGCAACCCCATCAAGTGCAAGCTGTGTCCGTCCTAAAGGGTGGAAAAATGGTGGATAACAAAATGGAGATAAAGCCTAAATTTAAAATTGACGAGCAGAACGAACCACCACCTGAAGTAGAGAGAAATTAGTCCGAAGATGAGCTTCATAAGGCGGTCAATCCGTATGTCCAGCCCATTCCTTATCTGAGCAGGTTAAGAAATGGTAAAAGCGACCAGCAGTTCGCAGATTTATATAAGAAGCTATCCAAAGTCACTGTCAATGTGCCCCTCCTAAAAGTTATTCAGAATATCCCCACCCATGTTAAAATTTTCAAGGAGCTGATCTCAAAGAAGAAAAAATTCGACGATCAAGAGCTAGTCACAATGTCTAAAGTTACAAGTACTATCATGCAACAGCCTTTACCTCCTAAACAACATGATCCAGATAGTTTCGTTATCGATATCACTTTAGGGAATGGAAAAACAACATCTGATATGTTAGACTTAAGAGCTGAAATTATTCTTATGCCTTATTCTATTTTTAAACAATTAGGATTAGGTAAACTGAAACCTACTCGCATGTGCTTGCAATTAGCGGATAGATCTGTGAGACACCATAAATGCATAATTGAAGATATTATAGTTAAAATAGGTGGATTAATTGTTCATGTGGATTTCGTTGTCCTTGAGATAAGAGATGTACCTGAGAATGATGTTTGAGCATAGACTACTTCTAGGAGGACCCTTTATGGATACCACGAATACTTTAATTGATGTGAAAAATTGTACCATTAAAATTTTTGTCCTTAATGAGGAAGTATCTTTTTCTGCGCACCGGAGTCACAATACACCTTCTATTAATTTTATCGATAATTGTTACTATATAGATACTACTAATTCTTTGGTTGAGAATTCTATTTTGCAGGATTTTAGTAGTAAGGAAGTATTAATGTATGAAGTTGATGAGAAGAGCATCACTCAAAGGAAAGACAAGGACATGCAAAGAAGGCCAAACAAGTGGAATTTTCGAAGTGCGAGCGAGAATCAACGAGAGGCCAGCTCAGCAAGTGCGGGACCTCAGGGCCCGCAGAGAGGCAGGTGCAGAGAATGGCCGTATGGCCTGGTTAGAGACGGCTGACCCCTTAGCGGCTGCTAAGGCATCAGCGCCAGCCAAGGCTCAACGCTCACCCAACCCTCGAGCCAGCACCTCACATTCTGCTCGAACCAGCGGTCGCTGACTACCCAGCGGCCACTGACTCCACTTCTCGACCCACCACTTCATTGACCTACGTGGAGGTCCTTGTGCACTCAAATACTAGACTCAGAACACTTCCAAACACAATCAAATCTCGATGGATTGACTTACGTATCGTTTGAAAAATTCTACCATCAAAGGGTAATGAAACGTATGCTAAAAAGGGGAAGATGCCATTTCGAGTAAATTGGATCGAGTAAAGCCATATATCGAAAATGACTCTGTGCCCGAAGTTGTGGAGTCGACCCCCAATTTTGACACTCCCTGTTGATTGAGCTATCTCGTCAAGCTAGTGACGTAAAAGAAAGTACTTCATGGGAGGTAACCCACACTAGTTCCCATTTATTGTTTTAGTTCCTTTCGTGTGAGTGTGTAATCAGCTAATCTTCGTTTTTTCCTTTGTTTTTAGTTATTTTCAGGTTGTTATTTCTTCTCGTTTTCGCACTGAATGCAACAATTAAATGATGTCTTTCTTATGTCTACTCTATAACTCTTTACTTTCTGCAATGAGGGCATTGCTCTATTCTCGTAGGGGGAGGGATGTTTTTAAGAGTATGCATTCGTCTTTTATTTTAGTGTCTTGTTTGTTGCAAAATTTTGATTGTTCTTAAGTTACATTATTTTGATATCTTGTGGTTAAATCGAGTCGTGACATGTGTTTGCCATATGATATGATTTGAAATCTCTTGATTAATTTGACTTGTTTTGTGTTATGAAACGTTAGATGAACGTAGGAATGTGGGGAACATGTGACCGGATTCTTAATCTTAGTAGAATGGTCGAAATAGTGATGCATAATGGTATGAATTAATTGATTCGACTGGCTAGTTGTTTAGTACCACTTATTGTGTATCCTTGTTGTTGGGAACACTTACAATATTTTGTTTTGATGATGTTCTTTCGAAACAAACAATTAGATTTATTTTTAAGTATTGCTTGTTAGACCTAGCCTGCTCAGATTGTAACAGGGAGATCACTTAATTATAAGTGAACCTGATAGGGAGCAAGCCTGATTTTATTTTAGTGTTGGTAAGTTGTAAACAAAAGACTAAATTATAAAGTCTTATCTATAGAAAACCAACCTCTTAGAATAGGTTAGTTGATGACTAAAATGTAAAGGACCAAAATACGTTAAGTATTATGTCTTATAGGATGTCATCTGATCTAGTTAGTTTTCTGACACCCTGAAGCAAACCAGCCAACCTGATGCAAGCAGAAAACCTAATAAAGTCACTCAACCTGGACCTAACCTGTTCCACTCTCAGTTGTTCTTATCAATATTATGAGCAAATTTGGACCAGACCACCACGCTGGAAGTGAACCTGACCTGACCAGCGCAGAGTGTGAACCTGTCCCTTACAGATTACTAAGTTAGAGATTATGTAATCTTCAGATATACAATGAGTCATATGAAGTTTTGCATAGTCATTTGATATTCTCAAAAGTCATCTAGGTATATAATATGTCACCCGATGTACATAGAGAGATTCCCATCCTTATGCCACGTCACCAGGATTTTTAAAGAAGGAAGGAGAATCAATCAAAGATCAAAGATAGAAAGTGATCAATCAGCGTATCTGTTTCCTTATCAAACGAGATCTCGCTAATCTGTCTTTACAAGGCAAGAGGATCAATTAGGGATTCAAAATTTGTGATTGACAATCAAGCATTTAATGCTCGCCAATCAACCCAATGGTTAGAATTTTAATTTTGAGCCTATAAAAGCTACGAACAAAAATGGAGACACACGAACATACGCGCGATCATATAAGAGTTATCATCAAAGTTCTAAGTGTTGAAATGCTACCGAGAAATCTACGCAACATCGAAGGATCCAACGACGAAGATCTCTCATTCCAGAATTGTTCAAAGCAGTTTGTGAATTTATTTCACACCCTCAATTCAAGTATGTCTTTTCAAGAAGAAGAGTTGATATCTTCTCTAGCTTAGTAGTTTTCTAAGTGGATTAACGTGGAGGTATTGTAATAGATTTATCTGCAAGTTGTAAGGGACACGACCCTAATTCGTGCACAAGTTTCCGTCTAGTTTTGATTGGAACTTGTGGCTCATTTTTAGCAAGTTTAAAGAAGAGAGTTTATCCTAGTAGTGGATATCCGATTTAGTTTGATTGGACCATGGACGTAGGGGGTTTCTCAAACCAAGTAAAAACAACTGTGTTCTTTACTTTACGCATTTTATTTTCAGTTGTTTTATTCACTAAACCCTTAACTTTCACGCAAACTTGCATTGTATTAATCAACTCTTAATATATTCGACTAAGTGTTTACAATGTTTTCATATAAGAGCAACCTGTTAAATCCACCATCTTTCGCACACTACACAATTTAAGATAGCAAGACCACTCTTGTTTTCTAACCTGCGTAACTCACTTGAGAGAGCGCTACTTGGACAAATCAAGTAAACATGGTAGATGAAAGAAGAAGGTCCACAGGCCATATATGAGGAAAAGACTCGTGTAGCTGGCACTGGAGTTGTAATAGAGCAAGTACTCAAAGATCCTAGAAAGTACACTGCTGAGGAACGACGTGAAGCTAACCTAGATGACTTTGCAAAAGGAATCATTTCCAGCACAGTCAAAGGAGTCCATTTAGCGAGAATTCAAGATTTGGATACAACTAAAGAAATGTGAGAAGCACTGTGAGAACTCAGTTTTGGATCAGAAGCAATGATCGAAAATAAACTTTCGATGGCCTGCAACAAATTTGATGAATTTAAGATGTGACCTGGAGAATCCATTGATCAAATGAAGACCAGGTTCACTGAAATCTTATTGGAGATATCTGCTATCAAGAAGGATAAATATACTCAGAGAGATAAAAATCTCAAAGTCATCAGAGCACTGCCACCTAGCTGGGAAATCTACGCAGTCACTAAGAGTGGACTTCAACATTCTTACTACTGAAACTTTATTTGATCATCTAGCTGGACACAAGTACGATATGAAGAGAATTCATGGAACAAATTACTCATCTAGTAAGAAGGGAGAAAGCAGCTCCAAGAAAGAAAAGAAGGTAACCTTCAAAGCTAAGACTCCAACTGAGGAACCAATTGCAGCTGTTATAGGGGAAGAAAGTTCAAACAACAAACTGGTTAAGGAATTTGCTATGATTGCAAAGAGATTGAAGAAACTGGAAACCTGGTCGAGGAAGTATTGGAGGTTCTACAATGAAAACAGGAAAAATTGTTACCAAAAGAGTAGAGACCAACTGTAAAACGAGAAAGATCACCCATAGAAGATGCTGGTGAAACAAGCCGGAAATAACCGGTGCTACCATGTAAAAGGCAGACCTGCTCACTATGTCGAATTAGATAGGAACCAAAAGCAGAAGGCTCCTACCAGAACACCATCAGCTAAGAAGAAAAAGATCAACATGGATAACATAGAAAGGAATCACACATCTGTCCACAAAGACATCTAAAGAACAGATGACTTAGGGAGACAAATCACTTGTTTTATTTGTGTTCCTAATACCAATCTGATTTGGGTTCCAAAAGGAACATTTGCTACTAACCAAGCACCCAATCATTGAAAGGGTTGCACAGTCCACGTAATTGCAGGATGAAATTACTTCAAGAAGAAGTCAAGTAGCAAGAGGTTCAGTCTGGATAATTGATAGAGGATGCTCAAAGCATATGACATGTGACAAGATTCTGCTATCTAACTATGTTGAAAAAAGGTCCAATTGACAAGACCACCATTACAAATGTTTCTTATGTTGAGGGTCTTAGTCATAATTTATTTTCTGTTAGTTAGTTTTGTTCTAATGGTAACCAAATTATCTTTGATACTAACAATTGTTTTGTGAAGAACAAGGAAGAAGATGAAACTCTTCTTATTGGTAAACTGCATAACATGTTATATATTGTGCAATGGACAAACCAGATCGAGACGTTTCTAGTCACTAAAAAATTCTCAGAAACGAGCTGGTTATGGAACAAACGACTAAGCCATCTAAATTCAAATCCATCAACAACAGTGCAAGAGAAAAGCTAGTCGAAGGATTACCAGACCATGTATACGACAAAGATCATATCTGTGAAGCTTGCCAAGCTGGAAAACAGACCAAGTTATCTTTCTCCAGCAAAGCAGCTCATTCATCAAACATGATACTCGAACTTCTACATTTAGACTTATTTGGCCCAGTAACGCCATTAAGCATTAATGGTAGAAAATATACTTTAGTTATTATTGATGATTATTCTAGATTCACTTGGGTTATCTTTTTGTTTAAGAAAAAGGAAACGTTGGAGAAGCTACCTGATTTCTTCAACAAGATCACTCGACAAAAGAAGACCACCATCATGTCTATCAGAACAGATCGTGGTATTGAGTTTTTAAATCAAAAGATAGAAGAATATTGCAACAAGATGGGAATGACACATCAAACATCTGCCGCGAGAACACCACAACATAATGGAGTAGTAGACATGCAGAACATATCGTTAAAAGAAGCAGCACGCACCATGTTAAACAAGACCAACATGCCGAAGAAATTTTTGGGCAGAGACAATCAACACCGCGTGTTACACTCAGAAAAGATCGGTTATCACTCTTAGACATGGAAAGACTCCATATGAGATACAGAATAATCGAAAACCAAGGATTAAATATTTTCGTGCTTTTGGATGTACGTGTTACATACACAATAATGAGAAATCCCAATTGAAAATTTTTGATAGCAAAGCTGACCCTGGAGTATTCATAGGATATTTTGATGTTAGCAAAGCTTATAGAGTTTACAGAAAGACTCATATTGTGGAAGTAACACCTTATATTGTTTTTGACGAATCTATTCTTGAATATAAGGAAACATGTGAAGAACAAGGTCACAACCAGATGACTACTAGAAGCTCGAGAAATATATTACTTGAACACGTTCTGATCTGGAATCCACTAGAACATGAAGAAACTGATGTTCAACCTACAACTAAGATCATCACAAAACAAGGGGGAACAACTCACATTGAACCTGATCAGAACAAACCAGTCCAATCTGGAGATAGTGAACCTACTCATAGTCAACCTGATGAATTCAATGATATCAAAAAGGGGGAAATTGTTGGTAACCCTCATAATATTTTGTTTTGATGTTCTTTCGAAACATACACTTAGATTTATTTTTAAGTCTTGCTTGTTAGACCTAGCCTGCTCAGATTGTAACAGGGAGATCACTTAATTATAAGTTGAACCTGATAGGGAGCAAGCCTGATTTTATGTTAGTCTTGGTAAATTGTAAAGAAAAGACTAAGTTATAAAGTCTTATCTATATAAAACTGTTGGTCCCGAAAGAGCAAGGTTTGGTGGGGGGGCGGCCCCCCCCCCAATACACCAAATAAAAACTTTTCAGTTTACTTGACAAATATATTAGGGATTGATTAAATCAATGAAAGTTTGAATGCAAGTGCAAAGTTAGAGAATAAACAACTGAAAATAAACACGTAACGTAAAGAACAAGTTGTTTTTACGTGGTTCGTGAAACCCTCTACGTCCACGGTTCAATCAAAACTAGATTGGATATCCACTACTAGGATACTCTCTTCTTTATACTCGCTGAGAACTAGCCACAAGTTTCAGTCAAAACTAGAATGAAACTTATGCGCGAATAGGGTCGTGTCCCTTACAACTTGTAAAAAACTTTGCTTCAAATACCTTCACGTTAATCCACTAGAAAACTACAAGCTAGCAAAGATATCTTTCTCCTTCTTCTCGATAAGATAGACTTAAATTGAGGTTGGTGTGATTTCGATCACGAACGACTTGAATAGTATCTTGATTGTGAAATCTCCTCGTTGAATGCTTCAATGGTAGAGTAGATTTCTGAGCAGAGTTTCAGCTTGTAAGTTTGCGCGTAAGTTCGTGTGTACCTCTCCAGATGTTGTTCGAAGCATTAATAGGTGCAGAATTAAAATTCTGACCTTTGAGATTGATTGACGTGCATTAAATGTTGATTGTCAATCAAAGATATGAATTCCTGATTTGATCATCTTCCCTTGTAAGAAAGGTTGACTGAATCTTGATTGTGGAAAGCAGATAACTGATTGGTCTCTTTCCTTGTTCTAGCTTCAATTGATCCACCTTTCCTTCTTTGATCTCTGGTTGATTATCTTTCCTTCTTGAGAGATCTGATGATGTGGCACAAATGATGAGATTCTCTATAAGTACATCGGGCGATGCATTGTAAATTTGAGGATCACATAATCGCCATCTCATTGATCTGTAAGGGACAAGTTCACTCTTCCACGCTGGTCTGGATAGGTAGGTCGGGTTCAGTACCTGCTAGGTTGTCTGGTCCAAAGTTGCTCCTAACGTTGTTGACAACAGCTGGGTAGAAGCAGGTTTGGTCCAGGTTGAGTGACCTTCATCAGGTTGTCTGCTTGCTTCAATATTTCAGAAGACTATCTAACCAGATGACTTTCTATAGGACATAATATTTAATGTATTTGAGTCCTTTACATTTTAGCCATCAGCTAAGCTGGTCGCTTGCTCCCTATCAGGTTCACTTAACAAACAAAGTGATCTCCCTGTTACACTTGAGCATGCTGAGTCTAGCAAGCGAGATATAAATTAAATCTAAGTGTGTTTCTGAAGAACATCATCAAAACTAAATTTTGTAAGGGTTCCCAAACAAAAACCAACCTCTTAGAACAGGTTAGCTGATGACTAAAATGTAAAGTAACAAATTACGTTAAATATTATGTCCTATATGAAGTCATCTGATCTAGTTATTCTTTTAACACACTGAAGCATCAGACCAGCCAACCTGATGCAAGCAGACAACCTTATAAGGTCACTCAACCTGGACCTAACATGTTCCACACTCAGTTGTTCTTATCAATCTTATGAGCAAATTTGGACCATACCACCTCGCTGGAAGGGAACCTGACCGACTAGCGTAGAGAGTGAACCTGTCCCTTTTAGATCACTAAGTTAGAGATTATGTAATCTTCGGATATACAATGAGTCATTTCAAGTTTTTCATAGTCATATGATATTCTCAAAAGTTATCTGGGTATAAAATATGTCATCCGATGTACTTAGAGAGAATCTCATCCTTATGCCACGTCACAAGGATTTTTAAAGAAGGAAGGAGAATCAATCAGAGATCGAAGATAGAACGAGATCAATCAGCATATCTGTTACCATATCAAACGAGATCTCGCTAATCTTTCTTTACAATGCAACAGGATCAATAAGGGATTAAGAATTTGTGATTTTCAATTAAGCATTTAATGCTCGCCAATCAACCCAATGATCAGAATTTTAATTCTGAGTCTATAAAAGCTACGAACAAAAATTTGGAGACACACGAACATACGTACGATCATATACGAGAGTTATCATCAAAGTTTTAAGGGAAACGACCCTAATTCGTGCACAAGTTTTCATCTAATGTTGATTGGAACTTGTGGCTCGTTCTCAGCGAGTTTAAAGAAGAGAGTTTATCCTAGTAGTGGATATCCAATCTAGTTTCATTAGACCGTGGACGTAGGGGGTTTTCCGAACCACGTAAAAACAACTGTGTTCTTTACTTTACGTATTTTATTTTCAGTTGTTTTATTCACTAACCTTTCACATGCACGCAAACTTGCATTATTTTAAACTCATAATATATTCGACTAAGTATTTACAAAGATTTTCATATAAGAGCAACTAGTTAAATGCACCATCTTCCGCACACTAACAGTATAAGATAGCAAGATCACTTTTATTTTTTAACCTGTGTACTCACTTGAGAGAGCTCTATATGGACATATCAAGTAAACCTGGTGGTGTAAACTTGATCTTTCAATCCAAGCAAACTCCCAGCGAGTGAGCTTGATCTCTCAGATTAATTTACCTTGCTTTTTTGGGACCAACACTTGCTCACTAATGAAAAATGAACTTGTCGAGAGGTCTCTGCTCTTCTGGGAACCATGAGCCTGGAAACCGCATGAGGATACATTAGGGAACCACTAATTGTTCACACATTATTACAATGACCATATACACTACAAAAAAACACTACACAGGCGACGGATTTAACGACGGAATAGTATTCCGTCGTCCTGTGGCGACGGACTAACGACGGACTTGAATTGGAAATCTTAACGACGGATCTGGCGACGGACTTGCTACGGATAATTTCCCGCCACGTTGGCGCCAAAATTTACGACGGATTTAACGACGGATATTTCCGTCGTCTGAAAAATCCGTCGTTAAATCCGTCGTTAGGTTATTAAATCAATTAATAAATAAAATTAATTACTAACGACGGATACTTCCGTCGTGCAGTCCATCGCACGCTTTAATTCATATATGCGACACCTTCTTCCCCAAATCAGTTTTCACCCTAACACTAGAGAGTCGCCGCCGCCGTCGTTCCCCGCCATCCGTCCGTCGTTCGCCGTCCAGGTAAGGTTTTTGCCTCTTTTTCTCCCTCAATTCATAATTCTAACATTGTTCTCACTATTAATTTGGATTTTGAAGTTGCCCTAGCCTCCAATCACGACCTTTCGCTGTCTCTGCGCCACCGCCGCCGACCTGAGCCATCCTTGGTCGATTCCAGGCTCCTCCAGCCACTAAACGCCGTCGCCGCCTCTCCGCCCCGCTGCCGCCGCCCCGCCAGCCGCTGCCGCCGCCCAAGCCGACGCCGCTGCAACAGGTAAGTAATTTTTTTGGTTTTTTGTAATTTTTTGCTAATTATTGTTATTTATTATGTTAATTATTGTTAATTAAATTGTTAATGGTCTATTTTGTTGTAATTGTTAATAATAAATTAGTAATTATCAAATTGTCTAATTAATTGTTAAGTTAATTTAATTAGTGAAATTAGTTTAATTGTCTAATTTCTTGTAAGTGTTAATAATTATAATTTGTGAAATTAGTTTAATTAGTGTTAATAATTTTAATTTGTGTAAGTTTAGGTTTAATTAATTGAATGTTTTTATTAATTAATTAGATTTGTGCTAATTTGTTTAATTTATGTCATAATTTAATTAATTAGATTAGTGATAATTTGTTTAATTTATGTCATAATTTAATTAATTTGGTGTTTTGAATTAATTAGGATTTTGTAAATTACGCGTGCCGCCTCCCGACTCATCCCTCAGGATTTCGGAGCCGCCACCTCTGGTGAAAGGTAATTTAATTATGTTTAATTAAATTATGTTTAATTAATTAATAAGATTAATTATGTTTAATTATTTATCTTAATTAAATTTATCTTAATAATTGTTTAGGTGAAATTGTTTAGCATTATTAATTATCTTGATTTAGATTAGTAATTAATTGTTGCGTATAATAATTGTGCAATTTAGACTAATTTAGAATAATTTATTATAATAATTGTTGCATTTAATAATTGAATAGTTTGTTTATATTTAATTGATGTTTAATTTCTTAATTAGTTATAATTTTAATTAATTGTTTATGTTGTTAATTTAATTTAGTTTAAATTATATATTATTTTAAATTATTTAATTTTGGTAATTTAGTATAACGATTTGCGTATATATATGACATTGGGATAGACGTAATTAATTTTTTAAGGATCTTCTCCCCTTGGGATAGATTGTGATTACGTCTTAAGGATCTTCTCCCAACAATTGTAATTGTGTTGTATGGACCTCGTTATATTTTGATATATATGTTGTTATGATTTGATGATATATGACATGCAATTCGGGACAGTTTGATGACATTAGCTGACTTGTTATACCTTCACACAGGGTATTAATTAGATGATTTGGTTATATTTGCTACAATTAGCTAAAATAGTTTAAAAAATCGCATATAAAAATCTTGATTCTACATACAACCCTAATGACCCAAATGTCTCAAATGATCCTAATGCTTTGCATCAAACTGAATAAGCATCAATATATAATTCATAAAATTCAAATCAATGATGTACAAAACATTAAATATCACCGTAAGAATATTCACTCCATCTATTCAAGTCCAAATAATTGGCAAATACTGTCTCGCCCTCTATTGAACTCCAAACAATTAAATTTCTCTATTCAACCCCAAATGATTTAAATTCTCCATTCAGCTCTATTCAACTTCCATATTCAACTCACATATAAAACAATCTCCTTTCATTATCACAAAAAGTAATTCCTTATGTCCTTATTATCTGTGTAATTTAATAGATCACTAGTCTTGCCCTCTCCGTAACTAATTAAACTTTGTTTCTGTATTTCAATAGTACTTATTAACAGTCAGGGTTATAAAAATGAGTCGAGATTGGATGTATCTGCGTTTACTTCCAAACGGGGGATTTAATCCGCACTTCCTTGTTGGGCTTGACGAGTTCTTAAGATTTGCAAGTAGTCAGCCTCAGTTAATGGATGGAGAAAAAATCAAGTGTCCGTGTGTGAAGTGTAAGAATATATACTTTAGAAGTACAGATGTTGTACAGCTTCATCTGGCTAAAAAGGGTTTCACACGGGGTTACGAGATCTGGAGGTTTCATGGTGAAAATGAAATACCTTCATATGCTCAAGAAACATGTGCCGGAACTGATGTAGAACCCGAGGAAGAGTACGGGACATACCACGCGATGGTTCATGATCTCGGGGGTCGCTCTTTCAACAACCCAGACACAGAGGAAGATCCAAACGCTACAGCAAAGTTGTTGTACGAGTTGTTGGACGCTGCCGATCAAGAGTTATACCCAGGGTGTAAGAACCACACTCAGTTGTCTTTTGTGGCTCGTCTGATGACTTTGAAGGCCCGTTCTGGGATGCCACAAAAATATTTCAACGAGTTGTGTGTGTTATTGAATGAGGCATTCCCAGATCACCACAAAGTGCCCATGAATTACTACAGCACACAGAAATTGCTACGGGCAATGGGTTTACCTGTAGAAAAGATAGATTCGTGTAGGAATCATTGCATGATCTATTGGGAGGGGGATTCCCATCTTGTGAATTGCAAATTTTGCAATGAAAGCCGATACAAAGATAGGAGTCGGGGACGTAAACAAGTGTCCTTTAAGAAGATGTACTACTTTCCTTTAACACCTCGTTTACAAAGGTTGTATGCATCTAAAGCTACGGCCGGCGACATGATCTGGCATTCAACCTCAGCTGATGATGGTGTTATGCGCCATCCTGCAGATTCGCCGGCGTGGAAGCACTTTAATGTGACTTACCTGGGTTTTGCAGCGGAGCCACGGAATATACGATTAGGACTGTCAACAGATGGTTTTCAACCGTATGGGCAATCGGGATAACAGTACTCATCCTGGCCTGTTATCCTTACTCCTTACAACTTACCTCCGTGGTTGTGCATGAAAGAACAGCACATGTTTCTCACAGTGCTTGTTCCTGGTCCCCGAAATCCAAAAGATAAGATAGATGTTTACCTACAGCCACTTATATCTGAACTCAATGAATTGTGGACAGTCGGTGCCCATACTTATGACGTTTCAAGAAGACAAAACTTCCAGATGCACGCAGCATTGATGTGGACCATTAGTGATTTTCCGGCGTACTCGATGTTGTCTGGTTGGAGTACCGCCGGAAGATTAGCTTGTCCTTGATGCATGGAACAAACAGAAGAATTCTCCTTCACACATAGCCGGAAGCAGTCATGGTTTGATACACATCGCAAGTTCCTACCTTACGATCACCAGTTCAAGAGGAATAGGAGGGCCTTTAGAAAGAATAAGATTGTTGCAGATGATCCTCCGGAGAGGAGATCAGGGGAAGAGATACTTTATCAGATTGAAGATTTGGGACTAGTAAAGGTAACCGAAGATTATGATGATAATAACAAGCGCATCTTAAGACAAGTTACCACTGGATGGCGAAAAAAGAGCATCTTTTGGGACCTTCCGTATTGGAGTTCTCTGCTCATTCGACACAATTTAGATGTTATGCATATTGAAAAGAATGTGTTTGACAACATTTTCAATACTGTTATGAATGTCCAAGGCAAGACAAAAGATACGGCAAAGTCGAGGGAGGAACTCAACCTCTATTGTCATAGACCCCAGCTGATGTGTGACCAGTACACTAATAAATATTCTAAGGCATTCTATACACTTGACAAAAAGGAGAGAAAAGTCTTGTGTGAGTGGGTGAAAACCCTTAAGTTTCCTGACGGTTACGTCTCAAATATGGGTAGATGTGTAGACATGAGTAAACTTAAGATGTTTGGGATGAAGAGCCACGACTGTCACATTTTCATGCAGCGCATACTACCCATTGCATTTCGAGAACTACTCCCACAAGCTGTTTGGAAGTCCATAACTGAGTTGTGTCTATTCTTTCATGATTTGACATCACGAAACATAAAGAGTGACGACATGGAGACACTTAACAATAACATCCCACTGATTTTGTGTAAGCTTGAACGAATATTTCCACCAAGCTTCTTTGACTCAATGGAACATTTGCCTATCCATCTAGCCGACGAGGCAAGAGATGGAGGACCAGTCCAATATCGATGGATGTACCCATTTGAGAGGTACTTTATCAAACTGAATCAATTGTGTTTAATGTTTCCTGAATTTTAACTATTGTTTCATGCTTTCTAAATGAATCCTTTCAATACAGATATTTAAGAAAGCTGAAAAATAATGTGAAGAACAAATCAAGCGTTGAGGGATCGATATGTAATGCATACTTAGTGGAGGAAGCCACTGCTTTCTGTTCCTATTATTTTGAGGATCATGTAAGTACGAAACATAGAGAGGTGCCTCGCAACTACGTTGGAGGATGTTCTACTAGTAGGGTAGAAGATCAATCAGACTTGCCTTTTGTATTCAAACTTGCCGGAACTGGTTTTGGAAAAACAACGAAAAGATCGTTGGATCCAAGGGAATATAGAGCTGCGCATCTATATGTACTCCATAATTGCGTGGAGATCGATCCATATATCAAGTAATCTTTTACAAATCATATTATACGACTATTTAATGCAATGTGTGGTTTTTATCAACTAATATGTTCTTTTCTATGAAGGGAATACGAATCACATCTCAGACACTCAAATCCATGGATAACTGACATGGACATTGACAAGAAAATGTCTACAGAATTCCCTGAATGGTTTTGCTCCTATGTGAGTCAAATTTTCACTAAGATACTTGAAATTATTTAATTAAGTACTATATAAGGGACATACAACTCCATAACTTGATAAGTATAAACTTCTGTGTGATGTAGGTACAAAATTGTGTAACTGATCCTGTTATGTGGGACATTGCACGTGGACCTTCACCAATGATTACATCATATCATGGTTATTTGGTGAATGGTTACAAATTTCACACGATATCACATGGAACTCACAAAGCAACTATGAGTAGTGGTGTGTGCATAAAAGCGGGTAACTATGGGGACTCGAGTCAGACGGATTTTTATGGACAATTAGTCGAAGTGTGCAAGCTCACATACCCAGGATTACACAATAAGAAGGTCGTTCTCTTCAAGTGTGACTGGTTCGACACCTCTCCGGCCGGTACAAGGGTTGATACACAGTTCAAATTAGTGTCTGTAAATCATACGCGCAGACTTAGAAAATATGAACCATTTGTATTAGCCATTCAAGCTACACAAGTGTATTACTGTTCATATCCGAGTATGAACCAACAGTGTAGAGAATGGTGGGAAGCTTGTTCTATAAAGGCAAGGGCCACTATCGATGAGTCTCGAGCGGATGTGTCTACGTTGGAGTCACCGTTTCAGGAGGATGATGACGATCATGTGGTAACTACTGTAGATGTAGATGATATTACATCAGTTCACCGAGACGGTGAACATGTAGAAATTGAAGATGATGATGACCACGTGGACTCTGATAATGTCCTCAAAACAGAAGATGAAGATGACGAGGATGATGAATATCAAGAGGATGAAGCTTCAGATGACGAGGAAGAAGATGAAGATGAGGAGGATGACTATGAAGATGAGAATGAGGAAGATGAAAATGATAACGATGAAGAGGACGAAGATTAACACTTTGTGTAGAAAACTTAACACATTCAAATATTACATTATTAATTATAAATGTAACTTGTAATTATATGTTCAATATAAACCTTCTATCATGAATCTTATTTATCTATTTATTTTCAACATAATAGATGTCTTACAGTCGGCGAGAGGATGTGGGGACTCCTCGTGGTAGGGGTTCACGCCGATCACAGCTCTCCCTTGGACGGGGTAGTTCCCCGGGCTCATCGTCTGGATATGAGTCCGGGACCGGCGGTCTGAGCCGCCATATTGGTGGCATACACATAGGCAGTCCGTCTTCTGGCTCTGACGGTGATGGTCAGATGGAGCGTAGACCCACAGGTGACTTTGTTCTATCTGTGAGTGAGCTGGGGTACGTAAATGCAATCACATCTTCAATTTTGACAATTATTTAATTAGTCATTCAAAAATCTAACATAAATCAATCTAAAATTACTTATGCAGGGGATTTTACCCGCATGCCGACCCGGCAGATTACATTTGGGAACTATTTAAGATAGTTCCCAACCCGACTGGCTACAGTTGGAAGCTCACGCCTGAGGACGTGAGACAGCGATATTGGGAGGAGTTTAAGGTTCGAAAATTTACTATTACTTTCAAATTCATTCTTAATTATAACTTATAACTACAATTTCTAACATACATTTTCAATGCTAGAAAAAATTTACTTGGGAACCGGCACTCGATGCCAAGATTCGGGAGCTATGGTATAATAAGATCCGGGAGAGATATAAGGATTATATCTGCGGGATCAAGAGGAGGAGGAATGATCCGCCACCCAGAGGTGGGAAGCCTGGGTGGTGGACTGATGATGTGTGGATGGGTTGGCTCGCTTACTGGTCCCGGGATGATGTTGTGGCCAAATCCCAGGCAGGGAGGTGCAACCGGTTGTCTGAGCCTCAGGGACCGGGTACTGGTCCTATCAAGCATAGGGGAGGGTCCAAGTCGGTCATGCAACGAGCTGAGGAAAAGGTAATAATATACTTTAAATAATAATTATAATTATGTGGTACAATTTTAATTCATATACACATGTTTCAATGACACAACTCCATTGTGATTTGATGCATAGGGTCGTGAGAGGGGAGTAGCTCCCATTTCGTGCATGTTCGACTCCTTTCTGGACGAGCATCGATATGCGGACGGGACATAAACCGATCCGAAATCTGAGGCGATAGCGGTAAGTTTTAATTTAAATCTAATATATATATATATGTATTAGATTTTCAATATTTATAATATGTATACTAACAAATGTTCATTTCTCGTTTACATGCATGCAGACTGAGGTGTTTCGCCGTGCTGACGAGGAGCGGGCCCAGCTACCCGAGGGGGTCCACGATGCAGTCGACATCAACGAGCTGTATCTGGAGTTTCTTGGTGGCCCGAACAAGAAGAAGAGGATGTTCGGCACGGGAGGCGCGGCGAAGGCCTTGAGAGCATCCAGATTCGGGGGATCCTCGTCCACATCACGCGCATCCAGAGACGAGGTTGAGGAGCTACGGCGCCGAGTCGAGGAGCAGGATCGCGAGCGCCGTGAGTACCTTGCTGAGCAGCAGAGATTGGCTGAGCAGATGGCGCTCATGCAGTCTCAGTATGCCGACATGATGCGCTGAATGCAGTCTCAGCAGGGAGGAGGTAGTGCACCCTTCTTTCCCTCTTATCAGCCTCCCCCGTCTGATGCCCCTCCCCAGTTTCCTCCTGATGATGACTACGATTCGTAGATTGTACTGATACACTTTACTATTATTTTATTTTATGGTTTGTCGTGGGATGTTACTGATACAATTAATTATTTTGTTCATTAAATGAAATCCGCGTTCATTTTGAATTTCATTTGATTGGTTCAATTTTAAATTATTGTTCAATGTTGGATTATGTTTGTATTGTTTGTTATGACACGTTTTAGGTAATGAATAATAAAAAAAAATTATTTATTAAAATAAAAAAAAATACCTGGCGACGGACGGATTTAATCCGTCGTTAGCTTTCCGGCGCCGTCAACGTCCTCCGGTAGACTCTGACGACGGATTTTAGTTCGTCGTTACTGGCGACGGATTTTATCCGTCGTTAGTCCGTCGTTAGCTAACGGCGGACTGTATTTTCTGTCGTCCGAGGAGCTAACGACGAACGAAATACAGACGGAAAAAATCCGTCGCCAGTCCGTCGCTAGCCCTCCGGGATGACGGATTTCTTCTCCTAACGACGGATTTTTCCGTCGCCAAAAGGGTTTTTTTTTGTAGTGATATAACTTGACATTGTTCCAATTATCTTTGTGAGGTCATTAAGATAGAACTATATAAAGATTCCACCCCGCTCTCTTAATCAAAATTCAAATCTATAAAAGAGATGAGTATGAGAAACCACACCGGGAAAACCCGAACATTTGAAGTACACCCGGTGAACTTTGTCCTTGATATTCCTCATGTTTAAAAAGAAAAAGAAAAGAGAGAAATACGCTAGTAAAAGTGATGAATAAAAACTCTAGCCAGTTATGTGATCTCGATGATACCGTTTGCATCATTATTTTGTTTTGTTCGAATTGATGAGTATCTAGTCTAAGTGGGCCACTTACTTGTATGATCTCTATGTGACATTACATGATGATAGAAAGATTGATTTTGGGAATGATTTGAAGTCTTGACAAAAATGCATGTTGTGTTAGATTTTTCCTATGGATCTTTAAGACTAAGTTATGCTTGAGGACAAGCAAGGTTTTGTGTGTGGAGGAGTTGTTTAGCCTCCTTTTGGTCGTCTAAACTTGTATATTCATTGTCTTTATTCTTGTAGTTTTCCCATTTTACATGATATTTCAGGCTCGATTTACAATTTATTTTATGTTTCAGGATCACGAGCTAAAATAAGTGCTAAAATTTGAAACGGGATGAGAAAGATCGAGAAATGACGAGAGAATGAAGACAAGGGCTGAGGGCACACGTTAAAGCCCGCGGAGCTTAGGAGGCCGTTGACTAGGCCTCTCAGTGGCCCAGACCGAGCCAGCGCACGAGGGGACGAATACACTGGTCAATGACCGCTGGCTCCTCAACGGCCACTGACCCGAGAGGCTGACTCGGGGAGTTGACGCAACGGCTGCGCGTGGAACACGGTATCAGCTAAGTCTATGGTCGTTTATCATTAGGAGAACGTTGACCTCCTTAACTCTTATAAAAAGGCGACGCGTTTTCTCATTCTAGGACTTACTTTTCTCGATTCTAGACACTTATATTCCGCGTACCTCTCGACTCATTGTTCTAAGGTCGAGATTCATGATTCTTAGTCAGAACCTCATTCTTCTGATGCAGCAGGTACAACTGGTTCATCTGCTACGCACTTCGCTTTGAAGGTTATTTCTTTCTCTTTCTATTGAATTTTTCTCGTTCTTCTTGTTTGAAGAATCATCTGGTCCATGTATTCTTTTGATTTCACATTCATGTACCGCCAGATGGTCAAAGAGGGCTTCAACTGACAGATCATTGCAATCAACACGTAGTGGTTGCATTGCTGAGTATATCTCCCAGCTTGTTGGCAAAGCTATGAGAATTTTAAGATTCTTTTCTCTTTGTGTGTACTTGTTCTTGTTGAAAGCATAAACTTCAAGTAACACTTCGATGAATCTGTTCTTCATCTGCTCAATGGTTTCTCCAGGTTTCATCTTGAACTCATCGAACTTATTGCATGCCAGGGACAGCTTGTTCTCGATCATAGCCTCAGAACCTAAGCCGAGTTCTCGCAGTGCCTCTCACATCTCTTTGGTTGTATCTAGATCTTGGATCTTGGGCAGATGGACACCTTTAACAGTGCTAGAGATGATCCTTTTTGCAAAATCATCTAGATTTGCTTCATGTTGTTCTTCTGATGTATATGTTCTGGGATCCTTGAGCATGATCTCTTTAATTGCACCAGTTTCTGTAATGCGAGTCTTCTCTTCATGTATTACTAATGGTCCTTCCTCTATCACTTTCCACATCAGACAGTGATGAGCTTTTAGACACATCTTGATTCTGAAGCTCCATTCTCTATATCACTGGATAGCGAATTCTTCACACGCCCTAATAACAGAAGATTCCATAATGACAGATAGAATGCACATGAATGAAAAGGTTTTCCTAGATCTATTCAAGTTGACCACGAAGGTTTCAACCTTGTGAAACAGAAACAATGGTCCTATGAACCACTGCTCTGATACCACTTGTTAGTCCCGAAAGAGCAAGGTTTGGTGTATGGGGGGAATACACCAAACACAAACTTTTCAGTTTACTTGACTAATTGCTTAGAGAGTTTAAGCTTTCTATAAGAAGATGGCTCAAATTTGACAACCAGATCGATCACAATCTGTCCAGATTGATACTCTCTTGTGAAAAACACTTAGCAGAGATCAAGAGTGATCTTGTTCTCTAACAGAGCGTTGTGTGTGGAATATGGTGGACTTCGTCAGTACTCTTTATTAGAAAACCTTTGCAAAACTTAACCGAGTATTTATCAGATAGATTAAGAATACAGATTGTATGGACGTGCTAGTTAGTGAATAAACAACTGAAAATAAATGTGCAGAATATAAGTAACACAATTTTTTATGTGGTTCGGGAAACCCCCTACGTCCACGGTCTAATCTAAACTGGATTAGATATCCACTACTAGGATACTCTTCTTCTTTATACTCGCTGAGAACGAGCCATAAGTTTCAAACACAATCTAGTTGAAACTTATGCACGAATAAGGGTCGTGTCCCTTTACACACTACAAGAAATTTATAAATAGATAACACCAAATAGATAACGGTATTTTTAATATACCGTTATCTATGAGCGTGTTTTTCAAATAGATTATAGTTAGTGTTATCTATATTAGTGTAACTTATGTTAATGATAACAGATTTTAATAAATCATAATCTATATTAGTGTAACTTATGTTATTCTCTCCCTTCTTTCTCCATGCCAAATTAAAACCCTAATAATTCGTCTACTCTCTCTTCTTTTTTGGCGAACTTTTTTTTTGAAATCGAATGGCGTCGGCGGAAGACGGCGGAGCCACCACTACCAAATTTTTGAAATCGCAGCAGTTGACGCAGGGGCTCGGCTCCACCAACCTCTCCGACGTTGTCGCGGAGGCGTCGAAACGGTCCAAAGAGCTTGCGGCAGAGGCGTCAAAGATGTCGCAGGAGTTCGCTGCCGACGCTCTGAAGTGCGCTGACGAGATCAAGGCTCGAATTCCCCCCGCGGCTGTGGTTCTCAACAATCTAGTGGATTCCTCCCAGAAGGCCGCCTGCGACCCTGCCGATTTGGAGAGATTCGGCGTTACGGATGAGTTAAGGGAGTTTGTTAGAGGCATTACGACAAATACTTTCAAGGATTTCCCACTTGAAGGTGTGTTATGGTGTTCTTCTGATTTACTGATTGTTGATTTTGATAAGTCGGATCGATCTTTACGCATTTGAGTGATGAATGTGGCTTACTGTTTCTGAGATTTGATTCAATCGGAACCACATCAGGATGTGTTTTTTTGCGTTGTTGAATACATTGTGGTTGTTGCTAAAACAGTAGCTGTTAACAAATATTACTAAACCAGGCAATAATGAAATGAATGTAAGTGGTAGGTGAATAGATGGGAAATAGAGGGAGGGGAAATGAGTGTGCATTTTATATTGGCAAGAATTAAGCGCCCATAAATTTACTATCTTCATTGGTATCAACTTCACCATAGGAGTAAGGCTACTCAAGTAGTGGAACGTGGAATCTGATCTTATAGTTGTTTCAACTTGAGGAATGTAACAGAAGACAACAAAAGGTTGGTAGAGAATAATGGAATGAAAACTCTACTTTTGACTTTTTGCATTTTGTTCAGGGGGATGATAACATGAAGAGGTTAATAATATAATATGTCAGTGCCATGAAATTTACTGGTGGTCCCTTAAATGGGCATAAAATCGTTAGCTTAAGAAGATATTTGGTATAGACCCTTGTGGCCATGAGTATTTTTTTCAAGATTTTCTTTTTATATAAAATATGCATAAAACAGATTGGCTTAGGTGGAGATGAATATATTAATTCATAACTTCATATACAGTCATTCCAGCAACATCATGAGAGTGTACTCTTTCCAGAAGTTTTGAAATGATAGTTTTTAGTTTAGGATCTTTACTGCTACACATAATATATGGTATGGTTAAATGCAAAATGAGAGTGAACTCTTTCCAAATGTTCTGAAATAATATGCTATGGTTTTGCGGTCGAAACGATCTTTCGTAGAGATCTTGAAGCTGCATTGCAAAGGTGGGAAATAGGGCGTTGTCTTTCATTATTTCCTTAAGAATTGTTGTGAGTTTTGTGCGTTTGTGAAAATTGTATAGAATTGTATAGATGTTTGATTCATGTTTTAGATGCATTTGAAAAGGTGTAGATGTGAATATGTGATTATGAGAATTTTGCTATATTTTCATTGGGTTTTATCTATGTGATGGTGAAGTGATATTGAATGATTAGGAATGAATTTTAAATTGTTATTGCCAGTAATTATGAACTTGTGTATTGAATTTAGATGATTTAGTAGTAGGGTAATTAGAAGTGTTAGATATCCTCTCACAAAGTTAAATTTTGGAACATAAATCTGCAGCTGAAACTCTGTTCGTTCAGTAATTTAAGTGGCATGCTTCTGTGTTTTAATTCTTGAAACTAAAAATAGAAGGAGTTAGGGTGATTCTCCAACTTGAATCGATTGAATCGGAGTTTTATATGATTTATGATGAATTTTTAAAGTTTGCTGCGTAGAGATAGCTCTGTGACTGTTTCAGCAACCCAAGTTTGACGATTCATATCTCTCTGATAAAGCAGTATTTTTGAGTGTTTTCTTTTCACTTAGATAGCCAACATTACAAGGTTTCTAGAATGATATAAATCATATCTATGTGATCTATGAATTGAAAGTTAGGAGCCTTCAAAGATCATGAAAAACCATACAAAATCTATCAAATTTCCATAAAATATCTAACTTTGAGTAGCCAACTTTGAAATGTCATATCTCCCAATTCTTTTATCCAATGATTCTGATTTTCTATATGTACATATTAGGGACGTACATTAGTTTATAACATATTTCGGTTTTTCTTAAAACCCTTTATATAGATAGTTATGATCGAGCAAAATACAATGATTTGCTACTTTGATTTTTCACAATAAGTAGAGGTGCAGTTGATTAATGATTCGAGTCCCAGCATCAAGTTTACGAAGCCTCAGGTATGATTCTTGCATTATTTTAGATGTTGTCTCTTGTTTTTGAAAATTCATTCTAAAATTTTTGAGTTCTTTCCTTTTGATACTGCAGGTCAAATGCTTTATACATCGCTAAATTTTGTGGTTTAATCTTTTCTTTTTCTTGTTGTAACTATTATGTATTCCTTTATGCCTTTTCTCTTTCCATTTTTGAATATCTTTTAGATGAAATAAAGGTGAGAGGGATAACGAGTTCTGTGTTTGCCCTCAGGTATCTTCTCTCTTGCTGTTCTGATCTTGCTAACTATTATGTATTCCTTTATGCTTTATACAATTTTGAATATCTTGCACTTAAAAATTAAAAATGATTATTGAAACTAATGTAGAATATGCTTCAAATTTGGTCTCCACATTGCCTTGCAGCCCCTTAGTTTTGAAATGGTTGAAACTTTGTAGCAATTAATTCAAAAGTTAAGATGAAAAAAAATGTATAACACCAGATTTTTATTTTTATTTCTAGTATAATGGAGCAATCATAGAATGAAAAAGGTAATTTGCACATTAGTGATAAGTTTTCTATACATCTGATCATACATAGAATCCTAGTTAATTGCTATTGTTTTTTTCAATTCTATCTATTGCTAGAAATTATTATTTATCGCTTCTTTTTAGAAAGGAAAAAATATTCGTTTTAATAATCATACTAGACTTACTATTGGAGATCTCAATTTCACTGTGAGTTTACTTACTAATGCTACTTTTATCAGTGCAGGAAGGTCAATCAAACTATTTTAGTGGGTTGATGCTTATTTTGTGCTATCTCATCATCGCTGATAGTTTTTTTGTGCACGTTGATCCAACAAAGGGTAAGTCAAGACTTAACTTTTTATGAGTTACTGACTGGTATGCATTTATCATTTAACTAGAAGTACAATTTTATGTTATGTTTTATGCCTTGCATGCTCAGTAGAACTGATTTAAATGACTTTGTATCTGTAAAGTTTGGACAAGTTGGTGTTGGTGATAAGATGATTGTAGACTCATATAATAGTTGTATGTGATGTATTTTCAAGTTAGATGAAGCTGTTGCAATATGATTTATCATTTAATGTTGACGTGTTTTCACTTTGATGCTCTCATATTTTTTCTATTTGTGTGTGGAGTAGTTGTTTCTAAAATTTTAATCTTTGTGTTTATTGATTATTATTTAATTACATTCATATTACTTTTCAGGTACAATGTGATGAAGAACTTTTTTTATGAGTTTCATGGATGATATTAGTGTTGGAAGATATTTTGGCATATATTTAGGTGCAATGTGAAGACAAACTATGACTTATAAAACTAGTATTCTTTTGTTTCAAGCACATTTGATATATTTGGCTTGTACATACTTTTGTTGAATATTTGCATGGTAGTAAATATTTTAAGCAGGTTTAATATGATATTATTTGGTGTCTTTCGTTATATTATTAATTGATATTTTTTAAATATAAATTGGATGACAAAAGAAATTTGAATATTTAAGATAACGATACAAAATCGTTATCTAAGTGACCAAAAGTGTAATCTAAAGAAACAATACATAATATATTTTACAAGCATTTTATAACGGCAAACAACTGTTATCTATATGATTAAGAAGCGCTTTCTAAACTAACAATACAAAGCGTACAAAATACATTACATAACGCCTACAACCGATATATATACCTTTAAATAGATTACGCTAACAAATCGTTATATACGTGGAACAAAAATGTAATCTAAGTGTACAATAGATTACATAAAAGTATGAATGGATAGCGGTTTGTACTGTTATGTAAAGTGTATATAGATAACGGGTATATTGCGTTATGTTTACATTCTAAACCGTTATCTATTTAAAGAATAGATAACGGTGCTGAGCGTTATCTATGAGCGTGTGCACATAGATTACAGCAGTATATATAACACATTTTTTCACGTATTCGCCGTTATCTATGAGCGAATTTCTTGTAGTGA
The DNA here is from genome assembly GCA_026898415.1 of Leonotis leonurus. NCBI lineage: Eukaryota > Viridiplantae > Streptophyta > Magnoliopsida > Lamiales > Lamiaceae > Leonotis > Leonotis leonurus. The sequence continues at coordinate 1,233,660 of JAPKLX010000051.1, read as the reverse complement.
CAACTTACAGTAAACAACTGCAATAAGATATCTTCACGTTAATCCACTAGAAAACTACTAGCTAGCGAAGCTATCTTCCTTCTCCTTCTCGATAAGACAGACTTGAATCGAGTGGTGTGATTTCGATCACGAACGGCTTAGAACACGATCTGGTGTGTAGAAATCTTCTCAAATAGAGCTTTGACAAGTGAGTTGATTTTTGAGCAGAGTAACAGCTTGCTTGATCGTTGATAATAGTATATGTACTCTTCCAGTCTTGGTTCCAAGCTTTTATAGGTGTAGAATTTGAAATTCTAACTGCTGGTGTTGATTGGCTTGAAGTAAATATAGATTGCCAATCAGGAATTTAGAATCCCAATATATCTCATCTTGCCTTGGAAGGTTTGACTGAATCTTCAAGGATATGGAAAGCAGATCGTTGATGGATGCTTCTTTCCTTCTACACATGTTGATTGATTCTCCTTCCAAACTTGATCTCCAATATGTTGTTTTCCATCTTTGAGAGTTCTGCTGATGTGGCAAGTTGACTTGGATTCATTGAAGTACATCTAGACATATCATTGTATGTCAGATGACTAGATTTGATCTGGTCCAGGCTGGCAACGATCTGGTCAAAGCAGATTGATGTCGATCTGGTCATATATCAATCTGTTCCAAATGCTCTAAAGAATGGTTGCATACTCTGGTATAATTTCATGGCAACCAGATCGAGTGGCTATCAGACAGATCATTTGCTGCTTGTAGTCTGTTGTTGATCTGGTCATCGAACAAGAAATAGACAAAGTGACTTCTATAGGATGTACTCCTTTACATTTCAAGTCATTCTCAAAATCTGATCTAAAGTCATGTTCTCTATCAGAATCACTTTATATGATAGTGATCTGGTACAGTTTGAACAAATCAATACCTAGCAAACAGAATTAAATCTAAGTGTGTTTTGAGAGAACATCATCAAAATCAAATATTGTGGGGTTCCCAACAATTTCCCTTTTTTTGATGATGTCGAAACCACACTTTACAAAATAACCCTAATTAAAGCATTTTAAGCATGATCTGGTTTTAAATAACCAGAAGGGTTTAGGAGATTGTTATTAAATTATAACAATCATAAGCATTAATTTTGGTTGTGGACAATGAGTTTTTGTCATTAGAAAACCCACATGTATATATATCAGATAAATCAGAGGGTTTACAAAATAATTCTCAGAACCAAATAAAACAATACATCAGATGGATGAAAAAGGGAAATCTAAGAAAACCATCTGCCAGCGCCTCCTTTCTTCATCTTCTCGCGTTGAGCGTCGGAGGTGAGTTGTATACTCTCATAAATCCCGTCCCTTACTCTGCCGTAGTTTGGGTCGTGATTATCAATCTTGTAGCCCTTGATCTTGGCCACTTGATTGATGTAGTTGAGAATATATGTCTTGTCTGGTATGCTGCTTCCTGGAATCATTGGACAGACCATGTACTCCTTCTCGGGTGCCTTAATTTGGATTTTTGCATTCTTGGCCGCCATTCTAATTCTCTGTATCAGCTCCTTTTCAGCAAAGTTGTTCATGTACCGACTGAAGTCTTCATCTGGAGTGGACTCTGAGTAGATAGGTTCTTTTAAGAAGTATTTACTCTGAGTGGACTCTGAGTAGATAGGTTCTTTTAGATAGGTTCTTCTAGATAGGTTCTTCTTCTTCTTCTTCTTCCTCTTCTTCCTCTCCTTCCTCTTCTCCTGTCCTTCTCCTTCTTCTTCTCCCTCTCCTTCTCCTTCTCCTTCTCCCTCTCCTTCTCCCTCTCCTTCTCCTTCTCCTTCTCCTTCTTCTTCTCCTTCTTCTCCTTCTTCTCCTTCTCCTTCTTCTTCTTCTTCTTCTTCTTCTTCTCCTTCTTCTTCT
>JAPKLX010000051.1:1214475-1231767 GCA_026898415.1 Leonotis leonurus | reverse complement strand
CTTCTTCTTCTTCTTCTTCTTCTTCTTCTCCTTCTTCTTCTTCTTCTAGCTTAATCTTTGTAGAAATGTGCCCTAAATATGGGATCACAAGCTTGTTCACTACTAATCCCAAACAGCAGAAGCTTAGCTATCTGGTCGCCTTCATCAACAGGCTTCTTCCCTTTGTCTCATGCTGGCTGTTGTTGTTGTTGTTGTTCAGCTTCAATGGTAGGATCAGGCCTTAGTGGAGTGGTGGGTCTCTCCTTGGCTTGTTGGACTGGCTCAGTGCCTTGAACTCCTTCTCTTGGACCTTGATCTGGTCCTACACTTTCTTTGCCTTCCTCTATATTTCCTCCCTTGCCTCCTCCTTTTCTTCCCTTGTCTGATCTTTCCCCCTTTTCGACCTTGAACACCAATGCTTTGTCTAACAACTAGCGCCGTCTGTGGGAAATTCTTTTAACTTTGAATGGGATGTGAAATCCCCGTTTTCGAAGTCCTAAATATTCTTTTGGAAATAATTTAAAATCTGAAAATTTCTTTTTATTTGGGCACTGAAGCTATTAACTGTAAAATATGGCGCTGGAGCCTTAAATCATAAAAATATGGGGCTGAAGCGTTAACTCGTAAAATATGGCACTGAAGCCTTAAATCGTAAAATATGGCGCTGAAGCCTTAAATCGTAAGAACATGACGTTGAAGCCCTTAAATTGTAAGAACATGTTGCTGAAGCTATTTGAAATACGAACACAACGTTGAAGCCTGTTAATTGTAAAAATAGGTTCTGAAGCCATTACTGATGAGAAAAGGGCGCATAAGCTACTAATGATAAGAAATAGGCGTTTTAGCCTGCAGTAAATTCCAGGTGCCGAAGCCATGGATTGAAATTTGGCGCTAAAGCCACTAATTGAAATTTGCATTGCTGATATACATGAAATGCTTATCGACATAATTCAAGCAAAAGAAAGAATGATGAAATTATCCTCCGTTGAGGGCGTGAATGCAGGTTCTGGCAGTGCAGACCCACCACTCGAAGGAAATCAAACTACTCATGTGGAGGCTAGCGCTAGTGGCCCTCGTCATATAGTAGGAAGTGTTGAAGCTAGCGCTCCTCAAGAAATACCTGAGGTCTGAGAATTAAAAATAGTTGTCATGGTCAGTCAGGTATTGATTTCTCTTGAGATTGTGCCCAGAATTGCTGATGGCCAAAGTCCTATGCCTGAGAGTCTTAGACCTCCCAAGTTCTCTATGATAGAAGAAGGAGGTAAAATATTGAAAGACAAATAACCACCTCTGGTACAGTCAGAGGAGGAAAAAGATGAATCTTATCAACCACCATCATTTTCTCATGCCATCGAGGAAGCATGGCATACCATATCTGAGCAAACGAAAGAAATGGAGAAACAACAAGCCCTAAAGGAGGCACTTCGAAAGGATGTCGAAAATATTAAAAGATCCTAATCCAAGGCAGAGGAAATATCTGCGCAAAGCGCTGCATGAGAGGTTTGCCACTAGATCTGCTACAAACAATATTGGACATTGTTCACGAGGTATACCTTCACTTCAAGTAAGATATGAAAGTCCTTTCTCGGAGGACATTCAGTTGGACCCTCTGCGCCATGATATTTTCGTTCTGTGCATCTGGAATATCAGGGTAATAGTGATCCAGAAGAGCATTTGATGCGCTTTGACAATATAGCCCAATTGCATCCGTATTCAGAGGAGGTGAAGTGCAAGGTTTTCCCCACTACACTTGCAGGGCCAGTACAACAATGATTCAGACAGTTGTCGCCCAACTCAATTTTTTATTTTAGTGAGTTAAATAAATTATTTTTACTACAATTTGCAAGTGCAAAGAGGACTACAAGAAGTTTGCTCCATTAACTACAATCAAACAAAAGAAACAAGAATCACTGAGGGAATACCTTACGAGGTTTAACCTTGTGGCATTGGAAACTCCAGAGGTACACCCCTCTATTAAAGTGCACACATTCATGGAAGGCATGCGTAGTGGACCGTTTTTTACTCTCTAATGAAGAAACCACCAAGAGATTTTGAGGATTTATTATCCAAAACTGGTAAATACATCCACGTGGAAGATGCCGGGTTGTTTAGGAAACTTGAGCAAACCAACCTCAAGAAGGAAAGGAAGCAAGAGGAGAAGGAAAGATCTGACGAGAAAAAGAAATCTAAGGAAAGTAAAAGGCCATTCTCGGAGGCACGAAGACCTTTTGACAGGTCTAATCGTCCAGAGAGGATGTTTACATCATTAACTAGGAAGCCAGCAGAACTCTTGGAGATTGTTGTTAAGAAGCCAATGTTATTTTTTCCTCCCAGAGCTAAGGATCCCCCAAGACATCCGGAGTTTGACAAATTCTACAAATTTCATAATGATTATGGGCACACAACCAACGATTGTCGCAATCTAAAGGCGGGGATTGAGAAATTGTTAAGAGAAGAGCATTTTTTAGAATATGTCCGAAAGGAGTTAGGCAAGAACGATAAAAAGAGAAAGGAGGGGGATGATAAAGGAAAGGCCCTACATTCGATGTTGCCAGAAAATAATCAGTAAGGGCGAACTATTGACATTATTTATGGAAGTTTTTCCTCGAACGATAGTTGTAAAGCCAAAGAAAGCTATATCAAGGTGGTGGGAGACGGGGATGAAGCCCCAATAATGAAGATCCTAAAAGCAAGATCTTGTTCGGTAATATCTTTTGGGTCAGAGGATAAGGGGTCCTAGTCGGACCCAATAACAATGTTCTGGTTGTTACGGCCATAAATGAAGAATGTGATATGAAAAGAGTTTTTATTGATACAGGAAGTGCGATGAATGTCATGTTCATGCTTCAATCAATTGCAAAACAAACTAGAACTCAATCAAGTAGCTACAACTCTGCACGGATTTCTTAGAGAGTTGGTCGTGCCATTAGGTTTATCACTGTCACAACTTCCTGGGGAAGGAGGGAGCTAGAATGGCCAGACCAAAAACCTTCTTAAGCATAGACACACCTTCAACGTACAATGCAATCTAAGGCAGACATGCTCTGAATGCCTTTCAGGCAGTAGTGTCTACTTATCACATGAAAATGAAGTTCCTTATCGGAAATACGGTGGGACAACTACTAGGTGTCCAAGATATGTCGCAGAACTGTTACTTGCAGGCAGTAAAGGCAAGAGAGGCGAGAAGAAAAACAATCCCTACGCAAGAGGTATCTCGCAGAACAGACGACAAAGAGGAAAACCGAAAGGGGAAGCATGCAACGACCGAAGAGGCAACTTCGGATCAGAAGTCAGCGGAAGAGGAACATATGAATGTTGGGAACCCAAAAGTATCTTAGTTTTGATGATGATCTCTCGAAACACACTTAGTCATTTTAAGGTTAAAGTGTTCTGCATGTAAACAGATCACTACAGATAAAGTGAATTATGTTAGAGAATAGATTAGGAAATGACTTAACATGTAAAGGAATCATTCCTATAGAAGTCATTTCTGTAATAGTATAGGATGAAGATCAACTTCTGTCTCGAAGGAGAAATCGATCTGATGTCAACCAGATCATTGACCAGATCGATGTACACAGCTGAAGACCAGATCGATAGAATCATCAAACCACCAGATGACATCATCCTACACATCATACCCTCTTGCCACGTCAAGATTGAAGCCCATCCAACAGGGATTGGGAAAAGAATCTTCGATTGACACAAAGAAGGAAAGAAGCCGTTAGCAATCTGCTTTCCATAGATTGAGTAATCGTTCTCTACATGGCAAGAACAGATATGATGGATATCACTGATTGGCAATCTACAATCAATCTCACGCCAATCATCAACGGCTAGAATTTTCAATTCAATGCCTATATATATTCGAAGTTCAAAATCTGGAAACATATGAGACACACGTGCGCTACATTGAAAAACACATTCTCAAGCTATCTACCTCAATCCAGACCAAGAGCTTCAAAAGACTTGTGCTTCTACTTCACACCAACCAACCTCGATTCAAGTCTGTCTTATCGAGAGAAATGAGACCACCCTGCTAGCTAGTAGTTTTCTAGTGGTAACGTAGAGGTAATCTGTTGTAAAGGGACACGACCCTTACCTTATTTCGTGCATAAGTATCTCTCTAGCCTTGATTGATACTTGTTACTCGTTCTCCACGAGTATAAAGAAGCAGAGTATCCTAGTAGTGGATAATCTGGTCTAGTTTTGACCAGATCGTGGACGTAGGGATTTCCCGAACTACGTTAAACAACTGTGTTCTTTATATTTCTGCATATTTACTTTCAGTTGTTTATTATTCTAACCTCTGCGCTATCATATAATCTGCATCTCAATTAATCTGCTTAACGATCTGATTAACTCTTAAGGTTTTCTTAAAAAGAGCACTCATTAAATCCACCATTTTTCCGCACACACAATACTTAGAAAATAATAAGATCACTCTTATAATTGTCTAAGTGTGTAGTACCCCGAAATACTGTAGCTGTAATTAATGTATAATTAAACCTTAATTAGGGCATTGCATCCTTAAGAGATCATATTTATGAGATTAAGAAGATCTTGAAAGCTTTATTCTATAATTTAGAAGAAAGAATTTCGATTATTTTGTTAAGAAAGAAAATGGAACTTATTAATTCCATACTAGCGATAAAAGAGAGGGGTTGAGATATAATAAATTCAGACGAAGCATACCCCTCAGAAGAGAAATTTTTATCTATTAGATAATATAGAAAAATGAAATTAGAAATTTCATTAAGCTAGAAAACAGATAAAATAGAGAATAAAAATTTATTATTGCGATTTCGGCAATAATTAAATAAGTTTTCGGTTAAAATTCAGTTTGAGAATTCGACAGCTGTAGTAATACCTACAATTTATGCCCGATTTTATGATATATATAGAAGAAATTATTATGAAGATTTTACTAGAAAATATCATTTTAGAAAGAATTTATTCAATTAAATTTATTCAATATTTTAAAACTTGAATAAGTTATTCAAATGAACTCCAAATTACGAACGGTCTGAACCAGTGAATTCTAGATATTGAGATGAATCATCCAGTATTAAAATCTTGAAGCCCAAAAAACGAGGAATCGGGACGTTCTAGAAGGCTCTAGAGACATGTAGATGATTAATTAATTATTTAATTAAGAAAATATCTTACTTAAGGTATAAGAAAGTGTATCTTATCATTTTTCATCATCATCCACCTTATTTCTTCCCCATAACTTTCGAACAACACCCCCTCCTCCATAGCCAAGAATTTCTCCTTCCATAATTCAATTTCTAAGCTAAGTTTGAGGTCTAGTTCCAAGAAGTGATCATCTTTGAGGTAATTAATTATCATCTTTACATCTTTAATTTGTAGAAATTGAAGAAAGTTTATCTTTTCATCCATGATAAATTATGTTCTATAACTTGTGAGATATGGTGTTAATTTTCCAATATGTTGTAAGAAATGGGTAGAACTTCATGATTTAAGTAAGGTTTTGGAAAGAATTTCACAAGATGATGGGTAATTAGATTTTTCCTAAATCTTATGCATAAACCCTAATGTGAATTTGTAGAATTTGGATGAATTGTCTTGAATTAAGCATAGATAAGTATCACTAGACATCAATAAGCATGATTAGAGTAAGAAATTAGAGCAAAATCCAAACTTCTTAAAAATTAGAGAAGGACCGAAAATTTCATAAATTTTGTCCTATGAGATTTTGATTTTATTTGTGTAAATGGAGATCATATTTGAGTTCAATGGTATGAATAAGGCCTAGAATAATTTATAAAGAATTTTTCAAGCGTTAGAAATAGATTTTTAAAAATCTAATGGTTAGTGAAGTTTCATAGTTTTCATGCATGTTTATGTTAATTTGCTTAGATAATGATGTATTAGAGTTATTTAGGTAGTAGTAAGCATAGATAAATCAAGAGATTAAAGATAGAACCATCATTTCATTAAAATTTACAAATTGCTTGGAGAAGGGGATGATCAAAGGACATATCTAGAGAATTTAGTTGTTTGATCTAAGGTCATATTTGAGATAAGAGAAGAATATGATGGCTAATGTAAATTTATTAGATTTAAAGAGCCATGTATGTGAAAGTTAGAAATTATTAGTTTGGTGTGTAAAGAAGGAGGTATTATGGTTGTATAAGTTAAATAAGATGCAAGGATATAAAATGATTTAGGAGTATTAGTAAGTGAATAATCAAGCTTGATTGATCTTCATAAAATAATTATGCATAAGTTGGTATTTTAGTATAAATAAAGAGTATGCATAATTATTAAGTATGAGGTTGTCAATGCATGAAATTGGAGAATGTATATTGTGTATTAAACCAATGGGAGAGAGTACATTATATAGATACAATACTACACTACTCTAATGTGAACTCTAATAAAGATCTCAAGCTGTAATGTGAACACTTAGTGAAGAACTCATGCTGGAGTTCTAACACTCCCCCTCAAGCTGGAGCATAGACATTAATTATGCCAAGCTTGTTACACAAATAATCAATCCTAACCCCATTAAGAGCTTTAGTGAACAAGTCTCCTAACTGATCTTCAGTCTTCATATATCCGGTGGTGATCAACCCATTCTTAATCTTCTCACGAACAAAATGACAGTCGATCTCAATGTGTTTCGTTCGCTCATGAAATACTGAATTCGAGGCAATATGAATGGCAGCTTGATTGTCACACCACAATTTAGCCGGCATCGACACTTTCAACCCTACTTCACTGAGAAACTTGTGAATAGACAGTATTTCGCATGTAGCCTTAGTCATTGCTCTGTACTCCGATTCTGCGCTTGACAGAGAAACCACCTTTTGTTTCTTACTTTTCCACGAAATCAAATTTCCACCAAAGAACACACAATATCCTGAGGTAGATCTTCGATCATCCTTTGACCCAGCCCAATCTGCATCAGAGAAACTCTCTATTTTATCATGGCCATGATCACCATAAACAATCCCACGTCCTGGTGCTCCTTTCAAATAGCACAAAATTTGTTCCACGGCCTTCCAATGGTCAACAGTTGGTGATGACATATATTGGCTTACTACACTGACTGGAAAAGCAATATCAGGACGTGTAACCTTTAAATAGTTCAGCTTGCCAACCAATCTACGATATCTCTCAGGGTCTTCAAATGGTACACCCTCTTTAGTTAGTCGTAAATTCGGTACCATAGGAGTACTACATGGTTTGGCACCCAGATTTCCTGTTTCAGATAGTAAGTCAAGTACATATTTTCTCTGAGACAAGACAATTCCTTTCTTGCTTCTCAATACTTCTACGCCAAGAAAGTATTTAAGTTTGCCCAGATCTTTCGTCTGGAACTTAGTGGGCAAAAAAGCTCTCAATGATGAAATCCCGCCAGAATCACTCCCGGTAATAATAATATCGTCCACATATACAACTAATAGAATAAGACCTCCCACAGATTGTTTGTAAAAAACAGAATCATCGGAAGCTGACTGCTTCAGCCCAAATTCATCCACGGCACGTGCAAATGTGCTAAACCAGGCACGAGGACTTTGCTTCAAACCATATAATGACTTGCGAAGGTGACACACTCGATGAGACTCCCCCTGAGCAACAAATCCGGGTGGTTGCTCCATATAGATTGTGTCACAAAGGTCACCATGAAGAAAAGCATTTTTGACATCCAACTGATACAAGGGCCAATGATGACTGGCTGCCAAGGATACAACAAGCCGAATAGAAGTAAGTCGTGCAACCAGAGAGAATGTCTCAGAGTAGTCAATGCCATAAATCTGAGCATATCCTTTGGCAACCAAACGAGCTTTCAGTCGAGCAACAGAGCCATCAGGATTAACTTTTACAGTAAACACCCATTTGCACCCAATCGGACGTTTACCAGCCGGAAGGGCGACCAATTCCCAAGTACCGTTAGCTTCAAGAGCATTCATTTCCTCTATCATAGCGTCCTTCCAACCAGAATGGGCCAGTGCTTCGGGAACAGACTTAGGGACAGAGGCAAGGGTTGAGACAAAAGCTTGGGAGGACAAAGATAAGTGATCATATGACACAAAGGAAGAAATAGGGTAAGTGCAGGAATGCTTACCTTTGCGAAGGGCAATGGGAAGATCATCGGATGGTGCAAGATCAGACGACGGAGCTATTGGTTCATCAGGACCCGAATCAGGTGGAGGAGGGATCTCAGTATCAGGGGCCAGAGCGGACGGACGACGGGTATAGTGATGTATGACTGGAGGACGGGGCATATCAGAGATAGATGAAGGCTCAAGAGACGAGATAATACTGTAGATCAGGAAATCACCGCTTTCAGACTCAGGTGGAGAAGTGGAGTCCAAGGTGAATGGTGTGTGTTCGAGGAACGAGACATCTATCGACACAAGGTATTTGTTCGAAGTGGGACAATAACATCGATACCCTTTCTGGACACGAGAATACCCCAGGAAGATACACTTAACAGACTTGGGATCGAGTTTAGTAACAGAAGGACGGACATCACGCACAAAACATGTGCAACCAAATACCTTAGGTTCAATCGGGTATAATGACCTAGAAGGAAAGAGAACATGAAAGGGAGACAAACCAGACAGAACAGACGATGGCAAACGGTTAATAAGAAAACAAGCCGTAGACACAGCATCAGCCCAAAAGGGCTTCGGAACTTTCATGGAAAACAATAAGGCTCTGGCGGTTTCAAGAAGGTGTCTATTTTTTCTTTCAACAATGCCATTTTGAGCGGGCGTGTCAACACAAGATGTTTGATGTAGAATACCATTAGAACTCATATAAGAGTGAAATTGTGCAGATAAATATTCTTTGGCATTATCACTCCTTAATACTTTGATAGATACATGAAATTGAGTTTGAATTTCAGCACAGAAAGCAGAAAAATGAGTAAACAATTCAGAACGGTTTTTCATTAAATAAAGCCATGTCATACGAGAATGATCATCAACAAAAGTAACAAAGTACCGAAAACCAGTTTTGGACATAACAGGACAGGGACCCCAAACATCGGAATAAACTAACTCAAAAGGAGCAGCAACTCGTTTATTGACTCGATTACTCAAACTAACACGATGGTGTTTAGCAAAATGACACGACTCACAATCTAACGAAGATAACCCAGAAAACTGAGGACACAATTTCTTGAGTAATGGAAGAGAAGGATGACCTAAACGACAGTGTGCATCCATAGGAGAGACAGCTTCGGCACAGGCTACGGAAGAAGATGACTGTGTATCAAGAATGTAGAGGCCACCTGATTCATGTCCTTTACCAATAATCTGCTTCGTCGTAAGATCCTGAAACAAACAATAATCGGGAATAAATGAGGCACTACAATTCATGTGGCGTGTAAGTTTGCTAACAGATAACAGATTAAACGAAAGCTGGGGAAGGCTAAGAACGGAAGATAAAGACAGTGAAGGGGTGGGATGGACTGTGCCAGATCCACTAACAATGGATTGTGAACCATCAGCAAGGGTAACAGGGTGTATATTTTGGTGTAATTGAAAAGATGAAAACAAATTAGGATTACCTGTCATGTGATCTGTAGCACCCGAATCAATGACCCACTTGGTTGACGAAGAAACGACACAGGCAGTAGGGTTACCTGAATCAGCAAGGGTGGTGGTAGGAGTAGTAGATGTCTGCTCTTGAGATTTCACAAACTTTGCATACTCTGTAGCAGAAAGAGTGACAGAGTCACTCGAAGAACCGCTGGCGTTGCTGCTCTCAGCAATGTGAGCAGATGGATAAGACTTCTTGTTACGGAGTCGCGGACAGTGACGCTTGATGTGCCCAATATCATGGCAGTAACGACATTCAGCATTGTCATACCATTGTGGTCCTTGGCCGGAAGTGGTCTTAGAAGCACCAGACTTGTATGGGGGCTTTCCAGAAATAGAATTCTGCGCTCGACCAAGTAAGGCACTGTTGTGCTGTAGTGTGGATGCAGTAGTGGAACGCTCCGTGCGGAGAAGTCGGCTGAATACTTCATCCAGGGATGTGATTTCAGCATCAGAAAGAACTTGAGACTTGCCAGTCTCAAAATCAGATGGGAGAACAGCCAAGAAACTCATAACTGCCATTTTCTCCCTCTGGTCCCGTTGCACACTAATGTCTGAATCGAAAGGAAGTAACGCATTCAATTCTTCATAAGTCTTCTTGAAAGTCATAAAATAATCTGTGAGGGACCTCTCGCCTTTATCAGGCCTATAAAACGCCTGACACACCTCATACATCCGATTCACATTCTTCTTGCCAGAGTAAAGAAAGTCGAGGTATGTCAAAAGACTCTTAACTGTCTTGCAGTGAGTAACAAGACCAATGACGGAACCATCAATTGAGTTGCGTATCTGCAAAAATAAACGTGCATCTTCCCGAAGCCAAGCCTTTAATTTAGTTTCATCAGATGGAGTGTCATCAGTTATATGATGATCCATAGAAATACTGAGCAAATAAAGCTCAATAGTTTGACGCCAATCCAAATAATTATGAGCAGACAACTTATGTTCAGTAATCTTAGACACCACAGACACCACATCACTCGAACGAACTTCCACAGATTTAGATGATATGATGCAATCGGAAGTAATATTTAAATCAAAACGGAGACCCAAATACACCAAATAATCCAAAAGTCTTCAACAAATCTCGCACCGACACGATGCAGATCGAAAAGAGGTCGAAAGAAATACCGAGAACACGTCGAAGGAGTGGCGGAATAGCTGGGCAGTGAGAGTGCAGTCCGCGACGAACTGTAGCAGTCGCCGGAGGTTCCACGCACCGGCGCCGGAGTTCAGACTTTGGCCGGAGGTGCGCGAGGAGGTGGCACTCCTCCCTGGGTGGGCGGTGTTGACCGCCGGTGGTCGGAGATGGGTGAATCGAGCGCGCCGCTGCAACGCGCACAGAACTGCCACCGCGTGCGCCTCGGGCGCATGTACTGTTCACGCGCCGGATCCGGTCACCGGAATTTGAATGGAGGTGCGCGGGAGGGTGGAGAAGCCCCCTGGACAGGTGGTGTAGTCGGACGGTGGATGTAGATGGAGGAATCGACGGCGGAGTGAAATCTGGACAGAACAGGGGCAGTCCAGCGGCGCAATCTTCGCGCCTCGATAACATTGTTCACGCGCCGGTGAACGGCGCCGGGGTGGTGGCCGTAGGTGCGCCTGGAAGTGGCGCTTCTGGTGATGCCGGAGGTGACGGCCGATTCGAAGCGGAGACGAAATGGGTGGCTGCACACTCCAACTGTGCAGACCCTAGCCCTAATTTCAAAATTTTAATCCCAAATGGCTAACCCTAGAAATTAGGCTCTGATACCATGTTAATGCATGAAATTGGAGAATGTATATTGTGTATTAAACCAATGGGAGAGAGTACATTATATAGATACAATACTACACTACTCTAATGTGAACTCTAATAAAGATCTCAAGCTGTAATGTGAACACTGAGTGAAGAACTCATGCTGGAGTTATACCAGAGGTTAAGTATGTAAGTAAGTTTATAAATAAGCTTAGAATACATAATTATGTGTGTTTATAAGATTGTAAATAAGGAAATAGATTAAAGATGCAATGACCCGAAAGAAAGTAAAATCTTAGTAATCCGAATTGAGACAAGAGATTATATTTACGTAAGCAAGTATAATTAAGAAACAGTGGAGTAATATCTTTCTAATGTCCTCCAAATTTATATATTTAAGGTACGAGTGGAGTAGAAAGAAGAGGGACGGACCCCAAGAAAGAAGAAAACGAGCCTTTGACTTACATAGAATAAGTCATTCAGGTGGGCATTTCTTATTCAAGTATGCATGCTATTTATAAAACATGTGATTATGCATTTTATTTGAAAGATGTGACTTGCATGTTTTAAGTATGAAGTGCAATGTATGATGCCTATCTACGAGAGAATTACTATATCGGCCCTATGCTGGACGAGCTGCCAGTAAGGGTTTGTGTACACATATGTGACTGTGAGCCGGTGAGCGGACTGGTCGGTCATAGTGTTGAAGGGGAGGCCTACCTTTCAACACGAGAAGTGCGTAGATATGGTGTATTTGATTGATTATGTCTGCAGACACAAGTATGATTTGATTATGTTACAGTTTGAGCATGAGAATGTTTCATTTTTAAAGAAAGCATTTGCAAGTCACAAGAGTAGGTTTTAAAAGTTTTGGCAATGTGCCCACTGAGTACATATCGTACTCATGCCTTGCATATTCTTCTTAATGTGCAAGTTGAGCAGCGGAGATGGAGATGGGGTTGAATGCTGGTTTTGAGCTTGTTTTTCCCATGCTTTGTTCATATATGTATCTAGTGGTTCCAAAGATGTTATTATACTCTATTATCATCTACTCTTTTTGATTGAGGAAAACTCGGTTCACTTTTGTTACCAATATGGATGTTGTGTACTGTTAAGTCTGGTTAGTTTATGGAACTCATGTTGGTACGTTTCTCTTGGTGAATTATTGTGTTCGACCTATTTCCCGATTGTTTGAGTTTTTCTCTTGACGAATTGAGTTCCGAATCCATAAACTTTCCGTATATTTGCTTTTGCTAAAAACAGGGCAGCCTCTGAATTCCCTTCTTTCTGCATGTCCGGTTGTCCGAATTTCTGAAAATATTATACCATTTTAAAGATCTTTTCGTTACCTTTCTAACGGTTCTTTCGGATCTAAATTTGGAGTCCGGATGAGAAAGTTATAAGCTTTTGAAATTTAGGTGTCAAACCTGCCGGCGAGTTCTGCGAAAATTTGATATACCTTATCTTTGAGTTTAAACTTTGTTTCAAAGAATACAGTAAGTTCACTGAGTCATGGTCTAATTGCTTAACTAAGAGAGGGTTAAGAAATTGGGCTGTGACAAAGTGTTTACACTAGAGAGCCATCTACTTGGACTGATATTGATCTGGTGATCAATCTGGTTAGTCATCTGTCGAGCAATTTCTTTTTAAGAATAGCTTGAACTCTCTAACAATTCAACAAGTAAACTGAAAAGTTTGTATTTGGTGCAATTCAACAAGAATAGAGGCGGTAATAGACTGCAAGTCTATACCTTGGAAAGACGGGAAAAGCTGAAAAAGGGAAGGATATTAATTATATTATTACATTACTTATCTCTTTTTATATATATATATATATATATATATATATATATATATTTGATAAGGCGGTTCGACTATCACCCACACTTCAAATCTTCGACACTTAGCAAAAAAAATTTTCTCCCTTCCAAACCCTCTCAAATCTTCAAAAACCTCTCTGTTTTTACCAATATGGCACCCAAATCTTCACTATTTCTTAAGCAAGTGAACTTCTTGAAACCTTATATTCATCAAGATCTCTTCGCAGTTATTGATACTTTCGGATTTCACAAGTTAGACAAGGCCTTCGACCTTGTTAGACGCTGCAAAGGTTTTAAAATTTTATGAGATTTTTTTGCTCTATATCTTGTATGCTCTGAAATTTCTAATACTCGTATTGAAAATCATTTTTACCCATTTGCGTGTATATGCTCACTTGTTCTGTGGTATAAAACTTTATATTCTGCAAACTACTATTGGGCACTTATGCTTCATTGATGGAAGGATAGTGCTCACATCTATTTTTTTCTCTCTGTAGGATTTCACAACATAATTACTACACATCCTGTCCACTTTCTACCAAAGGAAGTTGCGGCCTTTTATCTCTCGTGGCAAGGAGAGAAAGGAGGGAACGAAGCAACCATCAGGGTTAGCAAAGGTTATACAATCAATAACACCACATACAATGTATTAAACATTATCGACAATGTTTACAAGTTGAAAGATGAAGGTCTCAATCTAGGAGATATCAGTGAAGAACAACTTCAGGAGGCTGTAGAGATGGTAATGGTAGTGCCCCTTCGTTATACGAACAAGATGTTCAACAGGGCACTGCTAGCACCCGAATTCAAGATTGTCTTCGAATTCGTCCAGCGAATATTTTTGAACCACAATGGTTCCTATGACCAGGTCACTCCCGAGAAGTTCAAAATTCTGGCTGCCGTCGTGCTTAACCTACCGGTTAACTGGAGCATAATACTTTTTGATCTCTTGGCAAAGGAGGCCAAGATGATCACATTTGTGAAGGGAGCCAGTCCTGGAATTGAGATGAGAAGAAGCAGCCTAAGACATTCAACCAAAATAAGCTACATGCTGGAAATATTCTTCAACCAGCACAAATGGGACTCAGTTGTGGAGTTCAATGATAGACTGAAGTTCCCGAAGGACCAACATCAAATAGAAATGTCTATGGGCATTTCTGCCAACCTGATTGCAAGGGTAACAGACCCTGTTTTTGTCAATGCGCTGATGGAGATGGGAAGTTCCAACCCAATCTGGGTTCCTCCATCTGCTCCAGCTGAGAAGTCTACAAAATCAAGAGTTACAAAAGAGAAACAAGTTGAAAGGACACCATCTAAGAGAGTTACAAGAAGAGCAAGCTCGGTTGACACAGACACCTCCACCGCAGCTCAGCAGCCCAAACCTAAAAGAAGAAGACTACAGAAACTCGTGGAAGAAGTCCAGGTCCAGGAACCTGCTGTTACTGAACCAACTATCCCTCAACAGGAGGATGAGGAGGAAGAGATTCTTGTCGGGGGACCACCAGAGGACGTGGTTCCTAACTCATCCTTGGACCCAGGCCAGGTCAAGGATTTTTCTCCAGCTCATACTACAAGTCCATCATCTGCTGAACCTTTAGAGCAGATTGATGAGGAAGTCTAAGGAGAAGATGAATCTACTGATGAGGAGGAAGAAATGAAAAAGGCAGAGACTGTTGTGAAAATGCTTGAAACAGAAGCAGATCACTCTGTACTTAAGACATTTCCTGGGATATAGCTCACTCCAGAAAGTTATGAAGCAGCTAGACGACTCAAATTCCTTTTGCTCATCAAGGACAAAGAATTCTATGTCCTTGATGCCCTTCTCCGAACTAGATCAATACATGCTCTGAAGATTGAAGAAGCCACCTTGCTCAACATTTTCACTGCCTCTTCTATTGCTGAGTTAAGGGAGACATACAAACCAGACATCCTAGGCATGTCTAAATTTGAAGCCAACGAACTCCAGATCGACCTCAGATCTGAATATGAAAAAGCAGATATGCTGGAATTTTATGAGAGCATTGAGGAGAAAGTAGTTGAGGAAGTAGAAGTTGAAGCTGGACCTTCTGATGCTCACCAACCGGGTGCAGCAACAACAGAACCAGAACCAGATCAGCACATGGCTGATGCTGGAGAGCAGATTGTGGAGACCACAGCACAGGCTGAGGGGGAACAAGCAAAGAAAATCAAGATTCCCATTGCAGTGGTTACTTACCCAAGAGAGGAGGCTGATCCTGCTGGACAGAGGATTGGGGGCAAACTCACAGATGATTTATACACCCCCGCTGTCGCAGCTACTATGGAGGAATTTGTGGAGATGACAAATTTGGAGGACATATTGATGACCCAACATCAATCACTGTCAAATGAACAAGTGAAAGATCTAATCTCCAACAAAGTTGACAAATTTATGTATGGGACACTCTCTACAGTCCAAGATCAGGCCACTCGCATTCTCACTGAGTTCAACAACCATCTGAAATCCCACGTTGACCAGGTTGACTCAGATTTGAGAAGAGTGTGCAGAATAAAACTAGAAGAGCTAAACAAGAAGATGGACGATGATCGATCTGCTGCAGAGGAGAGGAAGGCACAGATCGATCAGACTCTCGCGACTATGGAGCTTAAAATCAATGAGATGTACAAGACAGTTGCTGAGTTTGCAAAGAAAGAGAAGGACATGGTTCATGCAATTGTCAAAGAGCAGACAGATGGCATCGCTGGCGAAGTGCTAAAAGCAGCTAACTCAGAAACTAGAGCGATGTTCAGAAAATTTGAGACATATGGTAAAAACTTTGTAGAGAGGAAGTTGAGCGATCTGCGCTATCCTACAAAGACCATGATTGATACATATTTTGACGAAATTGGGATCATTAAGGAAGATCAAGAGGGCTACAAAGCTGATCTGCTCAAAGCCAAGTCATCATTACAAAAGCAGATTGACGATTCAAATCTCAACATCACTTCACTGCTTACACAAAAGATCGATTCAGATAAAGAAGTAAAGGAGATGAAGGAGGATATCGCCTCCCTTAAGGCACTCATCACTCTGTATGTTGATGATGTCGAAAAGGGGGAAGGATCCAGGAAAAGAAGATAAGAAGGTAGTGGTTGAGAAAGGGAAGGGGCAATCTGGTGCCACTGATGAAATGAAAAAGGCTCAACCTGAGCAGCAGATAACACCAGAACGTTCCAGCCCACCATCTGCCCCAACACAGAAAGCATCCAGATCATCCTCAAGCAAATCAAGTCAACCACTGAAGAAGAAGAAAAGATCTGGATTCGGTTGGTCCTCATCTGCTCCTATCAGAACAACGAAGACTAAAGAAGGAGAGACCAACTGGGTCCCAGAAAACTTAAAAGAGGGATGGGAATGACTACGATATGGCTTCATTATGTGTCGCTATTTTCTCAAAGAACCAGCATACAGCGAGGGGACACCTAATGAGGCATTCAACCTCTACCTGGACTTAAACGATGCAAAAGATCTGGTGGAAGCTATAAGAGCAGCAGCAGCAAAAGCCCAGATTACAATAATTGCCCTAGAGAGGAAATTCAGAACTTGCCCCAACATACCTGGCACTGAGCTCCTAGACAAGAAATTTCTGCTCACATTCATAAATCAGCTTGCAGAGAACAGAGGCTACAAGATAGACGCTGAAGATCCAGATTACATAAGGGTGAGAGAGGGAGTATATGAGAGCGTTCAACTCATATCTGACGAAACCAGGGCCAAGATGAATGAGCAACATGAAGAGAGGAGGAAAAGCAGATAGCTATTTACTTTCACATCTTTACTATCTGTAATTCCACTTTTTGATGTATTATGACTTACTCTTGCCTCTTATCTATAAAAGTACATTTGAGTTTCTGATGACAACTTATTGTCCAGAACACATATACAAACTACTTTAATCGTTATAGCCTAATAACGAAACATAATCAATCTGGCCATCAAACCAGATCACTCTTAATTAGTTATTAGGATATTTTTATAAAGTGTCGTTTCGACATCATCAAAAAGGTGGAAATTATTGGGAACCCTAAAGTATCTTAGTTTTGATAATGATCTCTCGAAACACACTTAGTCATTTTAAGGTTAAAGTGTTCTACATGTAAACAGATCACTAAATATAAAGTGAATTCTGTTAGAGAACAGATTAGGAAATGACTT
>JAPKLX010000051.1:1201835-1214075 GCA_026898415.1 Leonotis leonurus | reverse complement strand
CAAAGAAGGAAAGAAGCCGTTAGCAATCTGCTTTCCATAGATTGAGTCAACGTTCTCTACATGGCAAGAACAGATATGATGGATATCACTGATTGGCAATCTAAAATCAATCTCACGCCAATCATCAACGGCTAGAATTTTCAATTCAATGCCTATATATATTCGAAGTTCAAAATCTGGAAACATATGAGACACACGTGCGCTACATTGAAAAACACATTCTCAAGCTATCTACCTCAATCCAGACCAAGAGCTTCAAAAGACTTGTGATTCTACATCACACCAACCAACCTCGATTCAAGTCTGTCTTATCGAGAGAAATGAGATCACCCTGCTAGCTAGTAGTTTTCTAGTGGTAACGTAGAGGTAATCTGTTGTAAAGGGACACGACCCTTATTTCGTGCATAAGTATCTCTCTAGCCTTGATTGATACTTGTGACTCGTTCTCCACGAGTATAAAGAAGCAGAGTATCCTAATAGTGGATAATCTGGTCTAGTTTTGACCAGATCGTGGACGTAGGGTTTTCCCGAACTACGTTAAACAACTGTGTTCTTTATATTTCTGCATATTTACTTTCAGTTGTTTATTATTCTAACCTCTGCACTATCATATAATCTGCATCTCAATTAATCTGTTTAACTATCTGATTAACTCTTAAGATTTTCTTAAAAAGAGCACTCATTAAATCCACCATTTTTCCGCGCACACAATACTTAGAAAATAATAAGACCACTCTTATAATTGTCTAAGTGTTTACACTAGGGAGCCATCTACTTGGACTGATCTGATATTGATCTGATGATCAATCTGGTTAGTCATCTGTCGAGCAATTTCTTTTTAAGAATAGCTTGAACTCTCTAACAATTCAACAAGTAAACTGAAAAGTTTGTATTTGGTGTATTCCCCCCCCATACACCAAACCTTACTCTTTCGGGACCAACAATGAAGTTGAAATTTGGCTCACAAACTAGGGATAATGCAAAAAATATAAGGAATCAAAGAGGAATGAAACTTCCCAAACTCTAGAATAGTATTTCTTTTCAGACAAAAGCCTTAATGTAAGTTGGCAACATATATATAGCAAAAATGAATAGGCATATCAAAATGTGAAAATAGAAACATTTATAAACATAAAATAAAGAGTAGTTTTACGGAAAATTAACATTATTTATGGGACCCTTAAATGTGTTTCAAATGTGACACGTAGCCGAACCGCATACGGCACATAAAGGTTATGGAATTAAGGGGGAGAGAGCTCAGCACCCACTTTTTCCAGATCCCGGGATACTCTGCTGGTTCCCACCCTCAATGAAACGCCCTAATCCAGAAATAAATAAATAAATTAAATCTTTTGTTTTAAAATCTTTGAATGTGGAAAACTATATAATAATAAATTTATTTATATATAATATATACAACCTAAAAATAACATTTGAAACTAAACCAACATAGCAAAACTTTCATTATACATATATATCATGATAACAAAATTTCACGATCGAGATGTCGTAATATACAAGCCAAACAAAAACTACAAGTTAAGGTTTTATAACATTTTCAAAATAAAATGTACTTAATATGCATGCAAAAAACATAATATATAATAATTGATTTATCATTCGACACGCCATACATCTCCGAACTCAAGTACCTAAAAATGTTAAAGTGGGGCATGAGCATACATAAAGTATACTCAGTGTGAGATCTTACGCTAACATTGTCCAAGTTAATAAAACGGTAAGCACATACGGTACCATGACATAGCATAATTAATTCGCTCTGTGAATAATCAAGGATTGTGAGGTCCAGAACCCTAATTACGAGCTCCTAGAGACATAACACATATATATTGCGCAATAACTAGAGTGAAAGCAACATGAGACAGTTTTAAAACGGCCCTACTCATCACCAACTAATTTCATAATCACACATACGGTTAAACACATAATATTACAATGGACAACAATAATCAATTACATAATTGAATTAGATCACCACACCTTAACCTTGTACTAGAACTGAAAACCGAGCAATTAAAATCTCAACCACATCTTAGGCGCGCCGCACCTAATCGTCACATGGTATTAAAAATATAATTTATTAAAATATAAAATTAAAGACATTATTAAATTCTAGTATGAAATTATATTTTTTTTCTTAAATTTTAATTCAATAAACTAAGTTCAGGAGTTAAATATTATATTATGAAACTATTACAAACATTAACTACATTCTTCATGGTATTTAAATTTTCTTAATTTAATAAATTGATTCTATTATTAAACTAAATTCCTAAATCTAATTTAAGCTTCTTATTATTACGTAAACATATTAATGCATTAAATAAAATTAAACATGATATTATTTATTAGTTAAACCCAATTTCATATACATGAATATCATTATTTGATAACTAAATTAGTAATTTGGTCTCGTTACCAATTTAATGGACAAACAAAACCCATTTTATTAACAAGAAGAATATTCTTGGCAAGCCCAATAACTAATTTAGCCCAATAATAATTAACTTAATAATAAAAGAATATTCACAGTTATTTCTTCCTCATTCCTCCACCGTTATTTTCCCCATAATTCTTCTATTCCAATTTCTGCACACCTACACACGTAGCACTTCCTCAAATTTTCATCACACCCACCACCATCTATCCATTTTTCTCTATCTATATTACCAAAAGTTGCAGTAAAAACAAGACCGCCAATATCTTTATCTTCTCCAATTCTCCTTCAGTCTCCGGCTTCTGTCCCCGTCCTTGTATCGCCGCCGTATCGCCCACCTCATCTCTCTCTCTCCGCCCTCATCTCTCGCTCTCCGTTTGTTCTCGTCTCTCTCTCTTGGCCGAACGGCCAGCAGCCCGAAGCCACCGACGCTGTCACCTACTCCTTCTCCATCTTCAATCATCGACTAAAGCAACAACCAAGAACCGAAACCCAAACTCGCCCTCGCTCAGTAACTCGACCCAATGACTCACCCTCAACTCAATCAACATAATCAAGATTCATTTTTTATTGTACGGGAGAATTATCTATTCTATATTTCCTTTTTTTTTCTTCTAATTATTCAATTTTTAATGTAAATTTTCAGATTATGCGTAAGAGTGAAATATGGTTCTAAGATTTCTGATGGCAAAGTAAAGTTATAGTGTTTTACAGTTGATTTCATGCTTATGGGATGAATGGAAATTTGCTGAGAATTGAAATAATTCTTAAAATGAAGAAAAGGGTGGTAAGATACTGTTTTGAACCTATGACATTGAGAAAGGTTTTCTTTTCTATGTTGTATTTCTCTTAAAACAAACTGTAAATATCTAGAGTTACTAGTAAATATATATCTGATGTTAAAGAGGCGGTGAAGATAGGTATATATTATCTTAAAATATATTTCGTTCATTATCTCTACCATAGCTTTCTGATTAAGGATTGTTATAGGTAAAAATAATATCTATTGGACTTTACCTAAACAAATGGGCTTGTATGTGAAAACTTTTCACAAAACTCATAAAATCACATAATATATGTAAATAATTTATTGAATTCGAATTGTTACACTCAAATTTTGGCATCATTGCAGCCCCTCGAAGTGGACGGGCGGGGCTCGGGTTACTTGGATCCATGCATTTCCTAATACAGGAAGAAAAGTATGAGTAAGATGCTGGTTGAATTATGTCTATATATTAAAATTATCACGTTTCCTTTACCCTCAACCTATACACAAAGGAAATCAGTGAGCAAATATCAGATACACAGATTAAAGATGTGCAATGAAAAATGTAATTAAAATAATTATACCGTTTGTAGAAGCCGAGATAATTTCTTAACCCAGCTCGGTGCATAGGGGAGCACATGATACGGGGTAGACCCCCAGAGAGGATTGGTCTTAGAGGCGGCAAGATCAGCCTGTAGAAATTCTTGAGCCTTGCGCTTCAGCGTGTCCATGTACCAGGGGTACACTTCCCCGTGATTGGGATCTTTCGGAAGAGTAGGAGGGTCATTCAGAAGATGCTGTAGAACCTTATTGATATTCACATCGCTCCACCACTCAGACATCCCTAACTGCTCACAGGTGGCCATGATTATGCCAATGGCGTAGTGGGCCAGGGGTTCAGCAAGGCGAATACGACATTGGTGGGAACAAATGTACGCTTCTAGCAAGTTTGTGACCATGCGATGAAGGAGACGTTGTTCAGGGGAGAGACAATGATAGCGTCTAGGGAGAGCTCTACCTCTAATTTTTTTCCCGTCCCCATAGGCGCTGTTGTCCGATGAGGCTTTGCCCACATCAAAGCCCCTCTTGAAGGACTCAGAGCCTGTCTTCAGAACGTTCTCGTCATTTTTGGTTTGCTCGTTTGCAAGCATGTTCATAGCTTCTTCAAGAGGCGCCTTTGCATGCGCACCTCTTCTTCCAGATCCTCTTGTAAGCCATGGAGGTTGCTAGCGTGTAAACGCATATAAGCTAGTTCATTATCTCGATATTCCTGTTCGACATTTGCTAAGGCTCTTTCAGCCATAGTCTTAGCAGCCCTTTCCCTGGCGGTCCTTTTCAACTTGTCAGGAAGAGCCATGTCTACAACACAACGATAAGAATAAAATTATACATATTTATTTCGAACTTCTATAAATGAATGACATAGAGGAATAAACTATAGAATTACCAAATGGAAAGCATAGGAAGACAAATTCAGGGAGTTAGCTAGCATTATGTTTTTGTTACATAAAGAGTAAAAGAAGAAGGAAGGAAAACAATATATCCGAGCTACAAAAGAGCTACATGCCACATTTCATAGATATTTTATCATTTTGAGGAAATAAAATTTTATAACTTGCGTGCCAACATAAAGAAAGTAAAAGGCATAAAGTACTCTAGTAGCGCGGGTAGATCTTATAGAAATACCCGAGATCAAAGATTTACATAATAAAGCATGGATAATGATAAGAAGAAGAATACCTGTTGAGAAGAAGAGTAAAGTGTCAGAGGTAGGAAAAATGGAGGATGTATACAGGAAGTGAGAGTGCTAGTAAATTTTTGAAAAAACACACTAAGACATTAGTTTATAGGCAGGTTTACGTGCGAGAAATTGCGCATAATTGATACGTGTAGCACTGAGATGGAAGAATGCTTATTTGATCCAACAGAATGGATTGAGTGATGGTTGAAAACCCCAAGGACAAGATGGTGAAAAGACGGGTACAATACTCAATAGTTAAAAGTAATTATATACTTTTACACGTCATGTCAGAAAATAATTAAGGTAGGGTGTAGTACTCGAGGGTGTTCGACTAAAATTATTTCGAGTCACTCGCAATCTTAACGAGGTCGTTTAGCAATGATAAGCCAACTCAAGTCATATTCTCAAGGAAGACTTAGCAGGGTAATTTAATTCTTTGTTCAAAAACGAAAGTAAGTAAAAGGATGTTGAAGGTTTTAAAACTAGGCACGTAATATAAATAACAAAAGAAAGTAAACGCTAAACTAATGGAAATCAACGAAGGAACAAATTGTCTAACTAATCTAATTAAGAAAACAAGATGTGAATTTTTAAGAGTGCAAGTAACTTGGAAATCATAATTAAAAAGAATGCGGAAGGTACTTTGAAAATTGAGATTGAAAAATGCGTAGAATAAATAAGCGAAATAAGAGAACGAAAGCATAAACAAATAAACGAACTAGATAATAAACGAAATCGGAATAATAACTGGAAAACGAACTTGATTAATAATAAACGGTCTGGAATCCACAATGTAAAAATGAAGAAGAACTACGAACTACGAACTAGAATGTTGAGATCGGCTATGCTTCGAATACAAATGTTAAAACTAGAAACGACTAACTAGAAATTAAAAGTCTCGACCCTAGAACAATAGATTGAGAGGTGCTCAAATTATAAGTGCAAACGTCGGGTATTTATAGACGAGAGGAGAGGTCAGTGGTTGCTCAAAGTCAGCGGCCGCTGAGTTATGCAATTCCGCGAGTCGCGGGCGCGGCCTTTGGATGCTAACCAAGTCGGCCACTGAGGGCTCAGCAGTCGCTGGCCCGGGCGCGTGCTGGCTCGGGCGCCTGGCTAGGCCATGGCTCGGTTGAGGCATCAGCGCCAAGTCAGCGACCACTTAGGGCTACGCGGCCGCTGACTAGTGCTCTCGGCACTAGTTTTCACTCTCTCGTCATTTCTCGATCTTTTTCCGTCATGTTTCCCACTTCAACACTTGTTTAGGCTTGTGATCTTGAAACATAAAATAAGACGTAAATCGAGCCAAAATATCATGCAAAGCGGAAAAACAACACGAATAAGGATAAGAAAAATATGAGTTTAGACTACCAAAAAGAGGCTAAACAGAGAGTACAACATTGGAAATTAGAAAAATGTCCTTTAGAAAGGCGGGATTTTACCATAGCTCAACAATAAGGTCTGACTCAGAAAATGACAGAAGTAACTTTTTAGACTATGGGGGCAGAATCTGATAGGGAATAATATCAGCACTACTCTCCAAGCGAGTAGAAGAAGTTCATTTATGACGAAGGATGATACCCTCGAGAAATAAATTAGGCTCTAATATATGCAGAAGCAAGGAAAAGTATGAATATTTCTAAGCTCTAATTAACATCCAAATGATAAGATTTGAACTCTTATCACCTCTGCACTTGATGAGCTTGATAGAACCCATATAAGGGGCTTGTAATTCCGCAGTATCCACAGGTTTAATATATTGTATAAATAATTAATTCTATCACATAATACCACATAAAAGAGAATTAAGTAGCGGAGTTATCAATCTCCTTAGCTAGTCTTTTGTTTGCGGAGAGACGAATTGAGTCGTCAACTACGAACCACAATCCTCTCCAATGGATCTCCTCCATCTCCTCCTTCGATTTTATTCGATCCAATCTTGGAAACTTCTAACTTAATCTCAATCTACAACTTGATTATTGTGTGGGAAATAATCTATCAAGATTTTAAAAGAAAATAAGAACGAAAAATTGTAGTTTTGAATACTCAAAATTTTCTAAATTAATGAGAGGAATTAATCCTCTCTTGGCCGATTTCTATGTGTTATGGAGTGTAGAAATCGGCCCCCTCCTCTTATCGCTATTTATAGATATTTTGGGCTAGGTTATGATTTCTAAGGTGAATGGATAAGATCCCAAATAATAGAACAAAATCTCACTTTTATCTCTCTACAATTCCATCTATTATTCAAATCAATTTGAATTTGAATAATTTAGAAATAATTTGACCAAGTTAAATCCATAACTTAATTTAATTAATTTTCAAGTCATTTTGATCCAATTAAATTTAATTAATTGTTTTGGTCAAACATATAATTAATTATTTATGTTGATTTTACTCTCTAATTAATTACTCTATGGAAATGTAATAATATGTAATTCTATTATAAATATTTACTGACTCCACTATAGAATAAATATTGAAAATATCTTCATCCATTTGAAATTACTGATGTAACCATTTTTATCATTAATTATTTCCTGCGTTTAAGATTTACTAAATCCATTAATTAATTGAGTTTGATAACAACTCAAAAATAATTTATTTATTTATTCGTGAGTGATCCTCACGCTGATTTAATCAACTCGTATCACCGAGACGCGATTCTGTGCGACTGACAGTCAAGTACTTCTCCCTAAACCAATCACTACTTCCCAAGACATCACTATCTAGGGTTACAAAAAACCCGTAAGTAAAGATGAGTCAAAGCAGCGTTTAATCAGTCGCGTATACTATTGTCATCGTTACATATTAAGAAATAACTAATTTCTGATACCTCGTTCTAAGCAACAACACATAGAATTTATCTCACAGTGAAACCTCTCAATATGTATGCGCAAAGCATGTGTGTCAGCTTATACATACCGATATCATTCTGCGGCCTAAGGTCAGCTCTCGCATCAAATGGTATTGCAACCTTTACTGACTAGACTGTCCAAGTTTGTCTAGACTATGAGTTTTGTCCTTCAAAGGAGCTAACTATGTAACCTTCCGTGATCATGAATCCACTACACAGTCTACAATTATAGGAAATGGACTTGTTTGCAATTCAATATAAAAGATAATAAACAATAAACCAATGATGTAAACATTTATTCTCATTAAAATGAAACTGAAAACAAGTCAGATAGATTGTCTAAGCATAAAGCATGCTTCGAGGTATAAATATCCTAACAAACCTTTGGTGTCTACCATGTGGGGTTTGATCATAGGGTCTGCCAAGTATGAAATTCATGTTTGTAGTACTGCCCGACATGTGTCAGTTCTGTATTTGACATATGTTAGAGTTACAGAAATATATGGCGACATCGCCTAACTACCATGGCGGGGACCATTGTAATGTGGTAAACCATGATATGTCGAGGTTCATTTACACATACTATTTACACCTAGTACGTCTGAAGTATATTACTGATTTACCCTTCATATAACTATATATATATACCCCATCATTTACTTCACATAGGAGAGAACGAACACTTGTCATTTCTTACGCATTCTCTTAAATCTACAAAAAACTGACTTGAGCGTTGGAGTGTCTCCCCGGAGGACCCCTGACTCCTCCTCCGGTCTTATTTTCCAGGTGTTTCCCACGACTTCAAGACCGAGTTGTTCATGTAATCAAGCTTCACAATTTCATTCATTGTATGAACTCCAAACTCTTGTTGTCTTCATACGTTTTTCATATTATTTTGTTGAAGACTAATTCTTAGTCCAAGACTAATTAATGTCTCAGTCAATTAAGAATACCAATTAATTAAGCTATAAATTATTATATTAATTGGATTTAATATTAATATTTATCGACTTAGTCATAGTATACATATTTAATTAATAAGAGTCGATTCAAATTACGAATGATACTCATTTTCAATAAATTATTTCTCACATTTAATATTCAATGACATTAGTTAATTAAAACTTGGTAAAAGTTTATACCAATTAATATATTTATCCATAAGTGATCTTGTTCAAATTTTTATTATTATATAGAATAAATTTCAATCGATCGACTTTCTTATATAATAAACCTATGTGAACGCCTAATGCGGATATAATTAACTCGAACTCGTAGAGACATTATTATTATATAATCATCCCAACACATTACTGTATGGAGTTGTGAAAACCTGCAAGTACAATTGAATCAAAAACTGCATAATCAGTCAAATATGCTTAATGTTACTGACATATATTAAGAAATAATGAATTTCCGAGAACTTGTTCTTCAGTATCAGCAAAAAGAACTTATCTCACTATGTTACCACACAACAGAGATACGTAATACATGTATTACAACATAAATGCACCGATATTATTCTATTGGCTAAGGTCAGCTTTCACATCAGAAAAATACCAAAATCTTTCATGACTCGACTGTCCAAGTCTGTTTGGGCTGAGAAATTTATTCTACCAATGAACCAACTATGTTACCTTCTATGATAATGGATCCACCACACAGTCTACAATGTAGAAAATGAACTTGTTTGCAATAAAATTGATCGATAGATAATAAATAACAAACCAATGATAGAAATTTATTTTTTTTAAATGGAAGATAAAATAATTATGTTACAATACTTAAGCATAAAAAAATTCTTTGAGGTATACAAACCCTAACAATAACGTCCACGTACTTCTCATTAGACCAATTGCCACTACCCAACGTATTACTGCAAAGGCTTACGAAAAACTCACAAGTGAAAATACATCAAAACAGTGCATAATCAACCATGTATACATAATGATACTGATATAGGTTAAGAAATAAATAATTTTCAAGACCCTATTCTTCACTATCAGCATAAAAGAACTTATCTCACTGTGAAACCACATAGTACAGATATGCAACACATGTATACTAGCATCAATGCACTGATATAATTATGTCGACTAAGGTCAGCTCTTACATCAGAATGATATTGCAAACTTTCACGACTAGATTGTCCAAATTTGTCTGGGCTTTAAACTTTATTCTAAAAGGACGGCTGTGTTACATTCTATTATTATTGATCCACCACATAGTATATAATATAGAAAATGAATTTATTTGTAATAAATAATCAATAGAAAATAAATTACAAACCAATGATGGAAATTTGTTCTCATTAAATATGAAAGAGCAATCAAGTCGATTATAATACTCAAGCATAAAGCATGTTTAGGAGTATACAAACTCTAATAAAGGAATCACGAGCCTATAAGACAAGTAAACACATTGAGAGAAAGTATCATATCATTAATGATATAGTGATGCGAAGCGACATTGTGGTTACCAAGATAGCATCAGAGCACAACTTAGCTGATCCATTCACTTAGAGCATGTCCGGAAAGATGTTCGAGCGTCATGTGGAATGATTGGGCATGGGATGCATGAACGAACTGCTTTGAGTATAAGTGAGAGAAATGTATTAAAAATAGTATAGTATACTATAAAACATGTTTTAGTATAAGAGGAAATTATTAAGGTTTGTATAATCCAAACATTCTATATGTTTTTTTTATTATAACATACTTGTTTTCATTTAATGAGAATAAATATATTTTCATTCGTTTGTGATTTATTTTTCTACCAATTATTTATTGCAAAAACTTTCATTCTCTACATTGTAGACTATTTGGTGGATCGATGATCACAAAAGGTAACACAGTCAACTTCTTGTTGAACAAAGTTCACAACCGAGAGAGATGGGAGGTAAGTAGTACATTTTCTTCTAGGCAACATATTTATTTCGTCTCCTACCAGATGATCGACTCACATCCTTGTATCTTGGAAACTTATAAAGTTTAACTGAATCTAAGTTACTATCATCTCGCCAATAGATCAAACAATGTATGGGACAACTATCAATTTTTACAGCAGGTACCCATCTCACGAAATAAGTTCTTTGTGTTGTAGAAGTAATCGGGCACATAATTGTCCTTTGGGGACTTTCTTTCATCATCTCACAAAGTTGATAAAAAAAATACTTCACTGACATCTCGTTCACTACTTTCAATGTCATGAGGCGAGATAAAAAAAAGATATGTTGGTCCCGAAAGAGCTAGATTGGTGTATGGGGGGGTGGGGGGGAATACACCAATCCAAACTTTTTGGTTTTCTTGTTCAAAGTTTAAGTATAAGGCTTAAGCACACTTTAAAAATAAAGATAGGTTAGGTTAGCTTAGGGTTTCTTCTTGTGAAGAAGAAACAACTTAGCTCAAATAAACCTTAGGTGAAATGAAACACTTAATAAGATTAACTTTAAGAAAGTTAACCTTGATTAATGTTGTGTGCGGAATTCGGTGGTTAATGCTCTTTGTAGTTAAAAATGTTTCCTTTAGTCAATCTTTAACACAACCAAGTTAATGCAAGAGTATGAAGGATATGATAATGAAGTAAAACAGAAAGTAAGAACACAAGGTATTTAACGTGGTTCGGGATAAACTTTCCCTACGTCCACGGCTCGATCAAAACTAGATCGAAATCTACTATGTCTCCTTTCTTTTTATTCGTTGAGTACGAGCCTCAAGCTTTATCAAAACTAGATAACAACTTGAGATTACACTTTTTAGATTGAAGAACTACAATCTAAATCTTACAAATCTTGGATCAAAACTAGATCCTAACTTGGGTTTTGTAAACAACAAATTTCCAGAAAACTATCTTCAAAAGAATAATAAAGCACTCAGAGAAATCTAGAGCTTGAAGGAGCGCTTTTAGAGCTTTGAATATTTGAAGATATTTGAGCAGAGTTTGAGCTTTGTAATCGTTAATTCTCGTGCTCGTTCCTGCAGGTGAAGGTGGTATATATAGCCTCTTTGAAGAAAACTATCCGTTGGAGAAGAAGATGTCCTTCTTCATCGCATTAATGACTGCATTAAATGCATGGCAGTGTTGTTGAAGCACGCGCTGTCAAAATGAGAGTGGTTACCACCTTTCATGAGATTTCCCAATGTATTGCCATACTGGGAATGATTCACCGTACTGGAATTTTGATATTCTTGTACTTCATTCCTTAAAGCATGCTATTGATGTGACAATACACGGAGTGGTTGACTTGTGACAAATTTAGGTATGTCGGCAGTCCACCGTAGTTACTGTGAGGAGCAGCTTGAACTTTGAAGTCATACCAGCTCGCTGTCCTTCGTGTTGTAACTTCATCTCTTTGGTTCTTCATTGAGTGTGACGACCAGATCGTTATTGATATAAAACGATCTCTTGTATATGTGGTAGAG
>JAPKLX010000051.1:1161418-1201825 GCA_026898415.1 Leonotis leonurus | reverse complement strand
ATAAAACGATCTCTTGTATATGTGGTAGAGATAACCAGATCGTTATTTGATATAAACGATCTGTTGCTGGCCTTGAGCAGCGAGCTGATGTAGTTAATAAGAGACGAGCTGCTCAACCTCTAAAAGCTATACTTTCCTTTTCTAGGCTAAACCTAGTCTAGAGAACCAGATCGATATAAGTAAACTCGAAAACTTCAAGTTACTTTTACATTTGTGATCTGTTGAAATGTGAACTACAAATAGAAACCAAAAACAAGTAACAATGTCAGCGAGCTGCTTATGTAGGAAGCAGATCGTTATTTATGTATAAAAACGATCTGCTCACCATATAGGGAGCTAGCTGACTGACAACGAAAGAAACTTGTTATCATAGTAATTATTGTGTCTAGGATACCTTTTACTAGAATAATACAGATCGTTATT
This sequence comes from Leonotis leonurus, assembly GCA_026898415.1. Taxonomy (NCBI): domain Eukaryota; kingdom Viridiplantae; phylum Streptophyta; class Magnoliopsida; order Lamiales; family Lamiaceae; genus Leonotis; species Leonotis leonurus. Next base: position 1,201,402 of record JAPKLX010000051.1, on the reverse strand, counting down.
TATGTACTAAAAACGATCTGCTTCTATTACACTTAAGATAATTCTTAATAGATGACAGTGACTACTTGGTTTCCAAAACGTCTGAGTGTAGTTTCGAGAAACATCATCAAAACAAATATAAATTCATGGGGTTCCCAACAATTTCCCCCTTTTTGATGATGTCGAAACCTACACAAATATTATCTTTTTAAATATGAAGATTTAATATTGAACAGTTATTATGCATAGCAATAAATTGACAAACATAAAACATTGCCTGGACAAAGAGATATTGTCATCAGGTTGTTTTTCAAAATAAACATTCATACTTTATTGATCAAGCAGGATTTTATAAAATACATTTATGACAGTTTGCTGCGAAATCAAAAAGAAAGTTTTTATGGTTGAGATTGTCTTCTTTGTTGTTCAGCCAGCTGCTGCCTCCTTCTCTCAACCATCTCCCTTTGTCTTAATTCGGAGGGCACGCCAAAACTTGCGTATATTCCATTGAAAATCCTCCGGTAGTCTTTATTGTTGAAATCAATGGGATAACCCATTAGCTGTGCAGATCGATTAATAGCATTCAAAACAGCAGTGTGATCAACTTCTGTGGTTCCAGGGATTCTTGGATATAGAAGAGTCGTTTTCTTCGGTGCAGTGAGTGGATGATTGTGCATTGCAGATTGTCTATGTAGATATTCCACGAAGGTTTGATTCTTGTGTTGCTTTAAGAATTCTCTGAATAGTTCGTCCACATTTCCACCTTGCATGTCTTCATCCATCAGATAGTAGTGTTGCATCACAAACTCTTTGATCAATTGATTCCATCTTGCTGCTTTCTTTGCGTGTAGCCAAGAGAGATTTTGAGCATCTTTAAGTTGATATTTTTCAAAAAATTTGAATACCGGATTTGTTGGCTCTTCTTCTCCTTCATCATGAGATTCATCCTTGTCATCTAAGGCACCAGTCACTCCTTGCCTTTGTTTCTCCGCCCTCCATAGCTTTTTGAATTCTGGATTAGCGATCTGCTCCGCTGTGCATCCATCTAATAACATCTCTTCGTTTTCATCATCTTCGGTCATAACTTTCTTCCCTTTTCTATCAGCTGCTTTCTTTGCTTCCTCCTCTTTCTTGCGTTTTTCCTCGTTTTCCTTTTGTAGCTGCTTAGCTTCAGCAGCTTGTTTGGCAGTTAGCTTCTTCTTTTTGATAGCAGCAGCGGGCTTCTTTTTGATTTGAGAGGGAGCAGCGGGCTGACCTTTCTTTTCTCCTTCCCCCTTTTCGACATCAGTAATAAACTCTTTTGAAATGATTAGTCGAAGGGAGGATAGTTCATCATTGAGTGCTTTAAACCTTGCTTCAGATTCTTCTTTGTATTGCAGGAACGAGGAAATATTGTCATTTACTTCATCGAACTGTTTGGAGGCATCCTTGATGTGAGATCCAAAATTTACAGCCAGCGCGCTGTGAGCGACTTTCATGTCAGTGATGGTTTTATTGATCAAGAAGATTTCATTTCCCGTGGCAACATCTTCTTCTTGTAAAGCATCCGGAAGCTGGGCTTTGAGGAAAATGGGTAAAGTGTTTTTTACCACAGCTGTGATGGTTTTTTTTTTCCATGTCTTCGTATTGCTTTTCTACATGCTTTTTCACCTCTTCAACCATCTTTGCTCCAGCTGCATTCATCTTGTTCTCAAAAGATTTTGTCTCCTCTTGAATGGCAGCAATCTTGCAGTTTGTTTCTTCCTTATATTTATCAAAAACTTCACGATCACTGTCTAAATCTTTATGCAGCTCTTCGGAGAGTTTAGAGTGAGCGTGCTGGACATTCCTTTCAACAGTGTGAAGAGCACTTTCTGCAGCTGAAAACACGAAGTTAGCCAACGCAGCAGATCGATTGTTAATCCTTTCGTGTATGAGCGCGTTGAGTTGATCTGCTGTCAAGTGAGTGCCAAGATTTGCAGAAACTAATTCCTCCAAAGTGTGCAGTTGGAAACCATCTGGTGCAGTGCTGTGAGTGTAGATTTCTTCCAAGTGTTCATCGACAGTTTGTTCTGCAGTTTGTGCGGCAGATGGTTCCAAAATTGATGTTGTTTCCTCCATTGTGGCAGATGGTTCTGCCTTTTCAAAATTATCAGCGGGCTGAGATGTTGGTGTGTCACCAAGTTGTTTCTCAGCAGATTTTTCCTCAAAATTAAATATCTCATCAAAATCACCCGATTGCAGGTCCACTGCCGAGATGTAAAAATCTCGTTCATTTGCGTAAAGGGGAGCAAGATCGACATTGATTGTGGCAGCTTCTTCTTTCATCTTTGTGAGCACGTAGCTTCTAAGGTATTGTCGTGCATCTGGTACGTCAAGAAAACCAAAGTATTTTTGCAGCTTGTTTTCTTCAGCCTTCAGCTCGCTTATTTAAAATAGGAGAAGAATTGCTTCCAAAATATAAAATTTGCAATCCCGTATTTTCAAGTAAGTTTGGAAGCGCTGAGCCATTTCAAATGAAGCTGGGGTAAACTTGATGCCTGGCATGGATTGTACAAATACTTCGGTGGCCTTCTCTTGCAATTGCTTGAAGATGAGTTGTGCTCCTTTCAAGCGTTCTTCCAATTCAACAGCGGGTTGCTCGTGTATGTTAAGTTCCACTTCAGCTTCATTTAATTCGGGAGCAGATGGCTCCTTAGCTTGGTCAGCAGTGGCATCCAATTCTTCCTCCAAATTCCGAGCAGTGGGCTTGCTCTTGGTTTTCCTTGCCTTTTTGAATTCTTTGCCAGCAGCAGCTGGTTTACGATTACCAACTGCTTTCCTTTTTGTTGGTCGATCTGCTGCCACCTTTTCTTGTGCTTGTGCAGCTGCTGCTTCACCAATAGTTTCTGGTTTCTTCATTGGTACAATCCACTCTGGATTTGATTTGCCAACACGGATAAGTTCTTGTTTCATCTTGTCATCCGTGACTTTGAGGAAAATTTTGGAAGCAATGCCCAATGACATTTCCATCTGATGTCTGGTCCTGGGTAAAATCCAGTCCCTGCTAAAATCAACTGATTTGTGCCATTTGTCGCGCTGGAAGAAACCAGCTATGATTGTGCTTAGTTTGGTGGAGAGTCGAAGAGGTCGTTTGACGTTCAACCTTGTGCAATTTCCATCGCTGTCTTGGCGAATGATGATCTGCTGTTCTTCATCCACGATCAGCTTCAACAGCGATCTTGCCCAATTTACTTTTAGATTAAGTAAAATTGCAGTCATGACTTTGAGTTTTCCAGCTGTCACCGAGTCAAATGTGCCTTGATGTCCAAGAAACACCTTTTGGACGAAATCAAAGAGGAGACGATAATTGGGCAGCATCAGAGATCGGTTAAATGCTTTGCCAGTCCATTGGAATGGTTGAGCCAGGATAATGTCGAGAGCACTCTGGATTTGCGCATCCGTAACTTCTTCAATTACGATATCTCCTTCATCTTTCAAATGATATGTTTGAAGAATCATCTCAATCACAGTCGTCCTTATGTTGTTTTCCTTTGACTTTCCAACCGGTATTTTGACAGTGTATTCATCATGATCATCAACCATCCACGAACAATAGAATAGGGCTATTTGTCATGGGAGTAAATAGTCTGGTTCTGCAGAGATGATCTTGTAGAACCCTAGATAGAAATGTATATCGATTAAGCGATGGAGGATGTATATATGAATAACAATGCTTATTTGTTGATAAATTGATGAGTTACCATAGATGGATAGATAAATTCTAAGCAAATAAACATACCACAAAAAGAACACGTAGACACATATATATAAGCATCCTTGTAAGAATAATCAAAATAAGAGCAATATGTGAATTAAAAACAGACAAATATGATATTGAAAATAAGTGCATGCTTGATGTCTAAACCTGAGCAAGCAGTGATTTTGCTGAATAGAACATCTAGGGTACGAAACCCATGATGTTCGAGTACAGCACGAGGCTCTGGTGATAATCTGGCCTCAATAGTGTGCAGCATATCCGACAAAGAGATCGGAGGTGTTTGTGAAGATGATGAACTTGCTTCAGAAGCAGGCATTTCGTGTATGAGTGGAGTTGTTTTTGTGAAATAAGAGTTGCAGAAAAGCTTAGTTTGAAAGAGCGAACACAACAATGGCGGTTTAGGTTTTATGAGAGAGAGAGTTTTGAAAGTGTAAGAGGAACAGTCAAACATTCACATATTTATAGGTACATCATGAACGAACCAGATTAAAACTTGTAAAAGTAATAACTAGTAACGGTTGAGATTACTCCCTGGTATTATGATTTGCCGCCCAAAAATGTGTGAAGTTCATACGCCATTGATTCGGCATTTATGGTAGTCACATCGTTGTCTCGATACACTAATCGAGGTCTGCATCATTAAATGATTTGTGCTTTTATTTGTCACTTTTCTGACATTAGGTGTTCGAGATTACCTAGCAATTAAAAAGTATTTATAAGAAATCATTACAATTAAATAATCAAGGAGTTGGAGAAATAAATGAACTTGATTCCCCCTTGATTAATGCTCTAGCAGATCGTTGTTGGACGATAACGATCTGCTCTTTCTTGATTTTGGCAGCTAGCTGCTGATTTTTACATTTGTAGCTTTCTGCTGTGGTAAGCAGATCGTCTTCATCTTTTGAACGATCTGCTGTTCTTAATAACATCACTTGGTTGCTTTTTCTTTCAAGCAGCTCGTTGTTCGTTGCTTTTGTTGATGGTAGCAGCTCGCTTTCGTTGATAGATAGCAGGTCGTTTTCTTCTTTGAATGATCTGCTGTGTACATTCAACTTAATCAGCTAGCTAGCTGTTAATACTCAAAGTTTGAGCAGTTTGATTTTAAATTAAGCACAGTTTAGCAGCACATTATAACTTAGTAAATAAGGAACTACATTTAGAGGTGTGATAACAGATTGCTTTTTACCACCAGCTAGCTGTTATCAACACTTGTACCAATTTCAAGGTTTATTAATCCCAATTTTCCACAAAGCATTTTGAATCTGTCTTCATGTAATGCTTTTGTGAGAACATCAGCTCGCTGCACATCCGTGTGAATTTTCTCTATCTTGATGTTCTTCTTTTCAACATGGTCACGTATAAAGTGATGACGAACATCAACATGTTTGCAGCGAGTGTGTAGGACATGATTTTGGGTGATGGCAATTGCGCTGGAGCTATCGCAGAATATTGGCACGCTATCCATGTATACTTCATAATCTTTTAGTTGTTGTTTGATCCATAAGATTTGTGCTGTGCAACTCCCTGCAGCCATGTACTCTGCTTCTGTTGTTGAGGTTGCAACCGAAGTTTGCTTTTTAGAGAACCACGAGCTTGCTTCCAAGAAATTGACAAGTCCCAGATGTGGATTTTCTATCAAGCTTGCAATCTGCATAATCAGAATCAGAGTAACCTGTTATTTCAAAGTTATCATCACATGGATACCATAAACCTATTTCTATGGTCCCTTTGAGATAACGCAATATTCGTTTGGCTGCTTCCAAGTGGGATTCCCTTGGACTTGCTTGATACCTAGCACAAACACCAATTGCAAAAGTAATATCAGGTCGACTAGCAGTTAGATATAAAAGTGAACCGATAATACCACGATACAGTTTTACATCTATTGCCTTCGCGAGTGCATCAGGGCCAATCTGCCCATTGGTTTGCATTGGAATTTTTCCTGGTTTGCAATCTTTAACTCCAAACTTTGTGATGAGATCGTTGATGTATATGGATTGATTAATTAGGATCCCATCAGCAGATTGCTTGACTTGCAAGCCTAGGAAGAAATTCATTTCTCCCATCATTGACATCTTGTACTTGTCCTGCATTAGCTTACTAAACTTGTTGCAAAAGAATTCAGATTTGGATCCAAAAATGATATCATCAACATAAATTTGAACTAAAAGGATATAGTCTTGAACTTTGATAGTGAATAATGTCTTGTCAACTGATCCTCGTTTGAATTCCAATTGAAGTAAGAATGTAGATAGTGTCTCATACCAAGCTCGAGGAGCTTGTTTTAGACCATACACTGCTTTAGCTAATCTGTACACCTTGCTCTCATCTTCAACTTCAAACCCGGGTGGTTGTTACAAGTAGTCTTTTTCTTCCAGAATGCCATTTAGAAACGTGCTTTTTACATCCATCTGGAATACTTTGAAGCGTTGAAAGGCTGCATACGCAAGAAACAATCTGATAGCTTCTAGTCGTGCTACTGGTGCAAAGGTTTCATCAAAATCGATTCCTTCTTGTTGACAATATCCCTTGGCGACTAGCCTTGCTTTGTTTCTCACCACCTCGCTTGTTTCATCTCTTTTATTTTTGAATATCCATTTGACTCCGATTACACCTTGATGATGAGGTCGATCCACTAAGTACCACACATCATTTCTCTTGAACTCATTTAATTCTTCTTGCATGGCATTGATCCAATCTGCACTTTGTAAGGCTTCTTCGATGTCCTTAGGTTCGGTGTGAGCAAGATAGCAGCTTAGTAATGCGCTTTCTCCATGCATACGTCTTGTTTTGACTTTATCCGTAGGGTTCCCAACAATGAAGTTAGAAGGATAACTATCTATCCATTTTCTTCGCCTTTTCATTTCCTCCTCAGATACTTCGATTTCTATTTCATCTGGAGGATTTTCAAATTCGGGATGATCTATGGTAGACACATCAAAAAGATCGTTAGTATTTAAATCAATACTTGATACTTCAGTTACCAATTGTTGAACAGATGGATGATGAGTTGAGGGAGAGGGAGATTGAGTGATTTGTTCATCAACAGATGGTTGAGAATGTTCATGTGAAGTTCCCCCTTCATTTGTTCCCCCTAGATGAGTGAGTTGTCCATCTGTTCCCCCTTGCTGTGGCTTTTCTCCAGCAGGTTGATTATGAGTTTCTTCTTCATCTTCATCTCTTCGTGGACTCCATAGAAGAATGTCATCGATGAGTTTATCTGTGGAATTTCTCAGGGTTGAGTGAGGGAGATCATCTTTTGAAGAAACGCTACCTGTTCCTGAAATTTCAAAATTAGTTTCATCAAAAATAACATGTGGTGTTACTTCCACAATAATGGTTCTTTTATTAAAAACTCTATAAGCTTTACTGATCTCAGAATATCCCAAAAATATTCCTTGATCACTTTTGCTATCAAATGTTTTTAATTGGGTTTTCCCATTGTTGTGAATGTAACATTTACATCCAAATGATCTAAAGTAAGAGATTCGAGGCTTCCTATTGTTCCACAGCTCGTATGGAGTTTTCCCATGACGTTTTATCACAACAGATCAATTTTGAGTATAGCAGGCTGTGTTGACTGCTTCTGCCCAGAATTTCTTAGGGAGGTTGATCTCATTTAACATAGTTCGGGCAGCCTCCTTGAGAGATCGGTTACGCCTTTCCACAATCCCATTTTGTTGTGGTGTACGAGCTGCTGAAGTTTGATGTTGAATTCCCATTTTCGAGCAGTATCCTTCGATCATGTGATTGATGAATTCGGTTCCACGATCAGATCGAATTGTGATGATGGATGACTCCTTTTGATTTGAAAGTTTGTTCAGGAGATCAGGTAGTTTCTCTAGTGTTTCCTTTTTATTGAATATGAAAATAACCCAAGTAAATCTAGAGAAATCATCTATAACAACAAGAGTATATTTTCTACCGTTTACACTTAATGGAGATACAGGTCCAAAAAGGTCTAGATGTAGAAGTTCCAATATTCTTGAAGTGGAGTGAGCTGCCTTTGTGGGAAATGATACTCTTGTTTGTTTCCCCGCTTGGCAAGCCTCACATATATGGTCTTTGTCGTATATTTGAGCAGGTAGTCCTTCAACCAATTTGTCCTTCACCAGCTTGTTGATTGTTTTAAAGTTCAAGTGGCTCAACCGTTTGTGCCACAGCTAGCTTGTTTCTGTATTTGATTTTGTCACTAAACAGGTTTCAATTTGATCATTCCATTGTACAATGTACAACCTGTCCTGCAAGATCCCAGTAAGAAGAATTTCTTCTCCTTCTATATTTTTGACAAGGCACTTTTTAGCTGTAAATTCTACTCTCTTGTTATTAGCACAAAATTGACTAATAGAGAATAGATTATGATTTAAGCCTTCAACATAGGATACATTTTGAATAATTGTGTTACCAACATGAAGATCGCCATATCCTCTTGTATAACCTTTTGAGTCTCCTCCAAAGGTTACAATTGGTCCATTTCTTTCCTTGTAGTTGGTTAACATCTCCTTGTTGCACGTCATATGTTTGGAGCATCCGCTATCGAGTATCCATACTGCGCCCCGAGCTGTGTGCTTTCTTGTCATCGATCTCCTATCCTGCAATAAAAATTTATTTAGCTACCCCACTGAATGAGGGTGCTTTGTTAGTAGACACCGTTCCCTTTGGAACCCAAATTTGTCTAATTATAGTAACATTCTGTGAAGGTCTGATTTGTTTCCCACTAAAGTCGATATACACAACTTTCTTCTTGGCAAGTAGTTGATTTGACACAGCTTGTTTTCTAGGAGCAGATTGTTTGTGAGGGGCAGATCGTTGCCTCTGGTTGAATGACTGGGGAGCTCGCTGGTCATTAAACTGATGAGCTGTTTGGTTTGTCCTTTGAGCAGGTTGTTTCCTTGGTTGAAATCCAATCCCTTGCGTGGTGAATCTTTGTTGTCGCTGACCTTGTTCCTTGATCAAGATAGCTTGTGGCTGTCTCGAGTTGTTGTTGAGATTAACTATCTTATCTTTTCCTTTTTCTTTGACAAAGTTTCCTTTTGGTGGACCTTTGTCAACTCCATTAAATCCAAGTCCAGTACGATCTGCAGTTCTTCTTTGCATATCGTTGATGAGTTGAATCCTATCCTCCTTTTTGTGTATTGAGTGATTTACCATGGCACTCAAATCATCGACCTTCCGTTGAGCGGAAGCTTCTCTATCAATGAGATCAGAAATCTTGGCATTCAAGGTGTAATTTTCTTCGCTCTTGTCTTTGAGTTGTTGGAGTAGAGCGTTTTCCCTATCATTGAATGAGCTGCTGATTTCTTTCATTTCTTGAATAGTGTTTGTCATTCTCCCATCTCTTTTATCGCATGTTTGAACATCTTGTTCAATCTCGCATGATCTTCCATGAGCTTGGTGAAGTCTTCAATGGACAGATCGTCTTCATCTTCTTCATCTATCTCTTCTTCTTCACCCGAGTCATATAAAGATGAGTTAGAAATAGCAGAAGAATAATTATTTTCTACCTCATTGTTGTCGAGTCCGTTGTCATGACCCATGAGACATTCATCCCATTCTTCATCCTCTTCGGCGATGAACGCTTCGTCATTTTCGGATGAGCTGTCGGTTAATGTTTTTGATGAGGATTGTTCTTCAGCGAGCATAGCTTTTCTTTGTTCTCGAAGCTTTCTATCTCTTTTTTTTCTTAGTTCCTCTCTCTCAGCCTTAGAGATATCTGGGCAGTCTGTTTTAAAGTGACCTTTCCTGCCACACTTAAAACAAGAAAATTCGGACAAGTCAGCTTTAACATAAGAAGAGTTAGGTTTTACTTCACTCTTTCTTTCGGGTCGATCTCTCAATCGATCTCTTCCTTTGAAATTTCTATTGTTGTCCTTGTAGAGACGTTTGTATCTGTTTGCCCTAAGCCCCATCTTTTGGAATCTTTGAGCCATGAGTGAGTACTCCTCGAAGTAGTTTTTGGTGGGGTAGTTTTCATCATCTGAACTAGATGAGTCTTTTACTACCACGGTTGGTGGGGACTTCTTTTCAACCTCCTTTTCTTTGTGCTTAGCTTTGAATGCAGTTTCCTTTTCTTTTGTTCCTGCAAGAGATGTTTTGCAAGAAGATGAATGACCATGAATACGATTGATTTCGTACTCATTGCCCGTTAGTAAATCGAATAAGGCATCAATAGTAAGAGAGTTGAACTCAGGCATCATGGGATGCATTGCCGAATATATTTCCCAACTGGTAGGTAGAGCGCGAATGATTTTGAGATTCTTTTCGCGTTGAGTATACTTGTCTTTGTCTATTGCATCGATCTCAATCAGGATTTCAGTGAACCTGTTCTTCATTTGGGCAATTGTTTCTCCCTGCTTCATCTTAAATTCTTCGTATTTGTTGCAAGTAATGGATAGCTTGTTTTCTTGAATCACGTCGGATCCCATGCTTATGTCTCGTAGCACATCCCACATCTCTTTGGCTGTTTTGAGACGTCGGATTTTGGCCAAGTAGATTCCTCTTACTGTGCTTGAGATTAGACCTTTAGCATAGTCGTCTAGACTTGCTTCTTTCTTTTCCTCCGTTGTGTAGTCGTCCATGTCCTTTTCTTTTTCGACCAACTCAATGGTGGGAGTGGGTCCTTTTCCATCTTTAATCTCAGCAGAATGTTTGTTCATGATTTTGATTGGTCCATTTGTGATAACGGACTACATCTTGATGTGATGAGCTCTAAGACACATCTCAGGTCTGAAGCTCCAATCTTCATATCCAGCTATAGAGAAATCCTCACAAGCCCTAGCCATTTGTCCTTCCATGATTCAAGGTAGATGGTTAAATAAATACAAGTGCAATATGTTGTGAAAAACGTTTTCAAGATCTATCCAAGATGACCACACAGAGATAATCTCTTGTGAATTAGAAACAATGGTCAAGATGGACCATTGCTCAGATACCACTTGTTGGTCCCGAAAGAGCTAGATTGGTGTATAGGGGGGGGGGGGAATACACCAATCCAAACTTTTTGGTTTTCTTGTTCAAAGTTTAAGTATAAGGCTTAAGCACACTTTAAAAATAAAGATAGGTTAGGTTAGCTTAGGGTTTCTTCTTGTGAAGAAGAAACAACTTAGCTCAAATAAACCTTAGGTGAAAAGAAACACTTAATAAGATTAACTTTAAGAAAGTTAACCTTGATTAATGTTGTGTGCAGAATTCGGTGGTTAATGCTCTTTGTAGTTAAAAACGTTTCCTTTAGTCAATCTTTAACACAACCAAGTTAATGCAAGAGTATGAAGGATATGATAATGAAGTAAAACAGAAAGTAAGAACACAAGGTATTTAACGTGGTTCGGGATAAACTTTCCCTACGTCTACGGCTCGATCAAAACTAGATCGAAATCTACTATGTCTCCTTTCTTTTTACTCGTTGAGTACGAGCCTCAAGATTTATCAAAACTAGAAAACAACTTGAGATTACACTTTTTAGATTGAAGAACTACAATTTAAATCTTACAAATTTTGGATCAAAACTAGATCCTAACTTGGGTTTTGTAAACAACAAATTTCCAGAAAACTATCTTCAAAAGAATAATAAAGCACTCAGAGAAATCTAGAGCTTGAAGGAGCGCTTTTAGAGCTTTGAATATTTGAAGATATTTGAGCAGAGTTTGAGCTTTGTAATCGTTAATTCTCGTGCTCGTTCCTGCAGGTGAAGGTGGTATATATAGCCTCTTTGAAGAAAACTATCCGTTGGAGAAGAAGATGTCCTTCTTCATCGCATTAATGACTGCATTAAATGCATGGCAGTGTTGTTGAAGCACGCGCTGTCAAAATGAGAGTGGTTACCACCTTTCATGAGATTTCCCAATGTATTGCCATACTGGGAATGATTCACCGTACTGGAATTTTGATATTCTTGTACTTCATTCCTTAAAGCATGCTATTGATGTGACAATACACGGAGTGGTTGACTTGTGACAAATTTAGGTATGTCGGCAGTCCACCGTAGTTACTGTGAGGAGCAGCTTGAACTTTGAAGTCATACCAGCTCGCTGTCCTTCGTGTTGTAACTTCATCTCTTTGGTTCTTCATTGAGTGTGACGACCAGATCGTTATTGATATAAAACGATCTCTTGTATATGTGGTAGAGATAACCAGATCGTTATTGATATAAAACGATCTCTTGTATATGTGGTAGAGATAACCAGATCGTTATTTGATATAAACGATCTGTTGCTGGCCTTGAGCAGCGAGCTGATGTAGTTAATAAGAGACGAGCTGCTCAACCTCTAAAAGCTATACTTTCCTTTTCTAGGCTAAACCTAGTCTAGAGAACCAGATCGATATAAGTAAACTCGAAAACTTCAAGTTACTTTTACATTTGTGATCTGTTGAAATGTGAGCTACAAATAGAAACCAAAAACAAGTAACAATGTCAGTGAGCTACTTATGTAGGAAGCAGATCGTTTTTTATGTATAAAAACGATATGCTCACCATATAGGGAGCTAGCTAACTTACAATGAAAGAAACTTGTTATCATAGTAATTATTGTGTCCAGGATACCTTTTACTAGAATAATACAGATCGTTATTTATGTACTAAAAACGATCTGCTTCTATTACACTTAAGATAATCCTTAATAGATGACAGTGACTACTTGGTTTCCAAAACGTCTAAGTGTAGTTTCGAGAAACATCATCAAAACAAATATAAATTCATGGGGTTCCCAACAAGATAATTGTGAATGATTTGAGCAACCTGGATAGAGCTCCTTATCAGCAACATCTAGCTTCTCATAAAAATATTTTACTTCTAGATTTTGTTCTTCTTCTTGCACCTCATCGTCCTGAAATGCAAATGATTATTGAACCTGAATGAGGGGCTCATAAATGCGCAGGATCCACAAGTTTAATAAACCATATAAATAATTAATTCTTAACAGATAATACCACACAAGAGAATATAATTACATAATTAAATTAATTATACCTTCTCCTACGCAAGTCCTTCGCTAGAGAAGAAATCATCTGGATCGTTAGCTACGAACAACAATCCACCCCGTAGGAATCTTCACTCGATCTCCTTCGATCATACCTCGGAAACTTCTAACCTATTCTCGAAAGAGAACAAGAACGAAAATTGGAGTGTTTGAATACTACAATTTTAGAAAATTAGATAATTAAATCTCTATGAAGGGGCCGAAAATTCTAAGGAGGGAGAAGAGAGAAATCGGCCCCTACTACGTTTCCTATTTATAGATATTTGAGCTAGGTTAGGGTTCCAAGGTGAATGAATAATATCCCAAATAATAGGGTTTCCAAGGTTAGGGCTATTGATGTGATTGATATCATCTCGTATCGGATTTTGGAGTATTTCATGTCTTATTTCATTTGTTTTAGTATTTTGTGTTCGTTTTATGTTTTGTTATGTTTTATGCCTTTTTATAGGTTTTGTTGGAAAAGGATTTGATTTGAAGCCTAGTTGTGTGAACAACGAGTCAAAATGCGTGTCGGACCAAGAAACGAATCAAAGATCAAAGCACGAGTGTAGGGCACGAGAAATCAAGCCTATCGCTAGTAGAAGCATAAATACGTATTTTTCCTATAAAAAAGAAGTGTGATCATCAAGGTTGAGAGCATATGATTAAATTTCATCTCGATAGGAGTTCGTAGCCGCAAATGGATTCAAAATCAGAGTTGAAACAAGGGAGAACGAGTAAAAACAAAATCGCTGCACCCAGGACAATACGACTTCGGTAACCTAAATAGTATGGTCGCCGAAAATGTGATTTTAGGAGCGCAACTTCAGAGATCGCCAAAGTTGCGGGAATACTTGCGCGACCACTTCGGCGGTCGCCGAAATTGTGATTTTTGGGCGTGACTTCGGCGATCCCAGCCGGTGATCGTCGAAGTCGCACGTTTTCCTCGTTTTTTAGTTATTTTCACTGGAATTTCAACCTTATCTCTCATTTACGCACAAAACACTATATAAGGGCTTTATTCTAGAGCCCTAGACTTCTTCTTTTCCATTCCATACAATTGTTTTCACTTATATTTAAATTCTAGATTAGTTTTCTACATCACGGAGGAGAGATCACGATTAATGATTGACAACTCGCAGATCAAGAGTTCTACAAAGGGGTTTTTCATGGTATTTTTTTATCTTTAGTTTCTAGTGTTGTTATGTGTGGCTAATTGTCTTGAGATTCTAGGGATTTTGTAAGACCTATTTTGGTTAATGGATTTGTTTTAATTCCTAATTTTCCTTTTTATGCTTGTTTGTGATTTATGATTTTAATTCTCATGCTTTGATAATTGGTCACTATTATTGTATGCAAGTTATGATTTTGATGTGTTATCCGAAATTGAATTCATAGCCGATCCCATAGAACACAATACGTGTTTCCCCTTGAGACCTAGCGGAGATAGGTGAACTGTAGGAGGATATTCTTTGTGTGCTTTTTGTAATTGATTTAATTTTCTTGAGACCTAGCGGAGATAGAGATTAAATTAGCTCACTATCATAGACTGCCCTATCCGGGAGTATGTAGTTATTTATGCAAACCTTCACATGAATTAGGATTAAAATATGGTAATTAGATTTAATTATTGAATCCGTTAATTGATTTAGTGTCGATACATTATCCTTGGAATCTTCTCTTTATTACTTGTTTATTCTATTATTGTTTTGTATTGATTCGATCACATTCATATTCATGTTTGCCGAGATAATAATTGGATTTCTACGTTAATTATTCAGTGTGTTTTCGTTTAAAATAGTGCGATCAAGTTCCATCTATTATTCAAATTCAAATTTGAATAATTTAAAATTAATTTTGACTTGGTCAAATCCATAACATAATTAAATTAATTTTCAAGTCAGTTTTGAGCCCAATTAAATTTAATAATTGTTTAGTCCAACTAAGAATTTTAATTAATTTAAGTTAATTTAACCTCAAATTAATTACTCTATGGAAATGCAATACAGTGTAATTCTATTATAAATATTTATAGACTCCGCTATAGGATAAATATTGAACTCATCTTAATCCATCAAAATTACGGATGTAACCCTCTTGTCATTAATTACTTCCCGCGTTTAAGATTTACTCAATCAATTAATTAATTGAGTTTGCTGAAAACTTATAATTAATTAATATATTTATTCATGAGTGATCAGGTTCAGACCTTAATTATTACATACGGGAATAAATTCCAACCAGCTGGGTTTCTTATGCAATAAACTTTTCTGAACGCCTCACGCGGATTTAATCAACTCGTGTTCATTGAGACGCGATTCTGTATGACTGACAATCAAGCACTTCTAGCTAAGACAATCACCACCACCAAAGACATCATTGTTTAGGGTTATGAAAAACCCTCAAACGTAGATGAATCAAAGAAGGATATAATCAACCGCATATACTAATGACATCGTCACAGATTAAGAAATGAACTAATTTTCGAGATCATTCTAAGTAACAACATGTAGAACTTATCTCATTGTGAAACCTCTCAATATGTATATGCAAACATGTGTATCAACTTATACATTCTAATATCATCATGCGGGCTAACGTCAGCTCTCACATCAAATGATATCACAGCCTTTACCGACTGGACTATCCAAGTCTGTCTAGATTGTGACTTTATACTACAAATGATCCAACTATGTTACCTTCTGAGATCGTTGATCCACCACACAGTCTACAATTGTACTAAATGGACTTGTTTGCAATTCAATATATAAATATAATAAATAACAACCCAATGATAGAAACATTTATTCTCATTAAAATGAAACTGAAAATAAGTCTGATATATCCTCTAAGCATAAAGCATGCTTTGAGGTATACAAACCCTAACAATCTCCCACTTATACTCAAACATGCTTTAGAATATACAAATCTGTGTCGCATGACATACAACTCTCCCACTTATACCTAAAGTAGGTCTATAACACGTCGTAATCCTAATCCCTCCAGATGCTTCTCAAACGTCTTCTCATTCAGGCTTTTCGTGAAGGGATCTTCCAGGTTGTCCTCCGACGAAATCTTCGTCACCACTATGTCGCCTATTCTCACTATATGACGGATGATGTGATATTTTATCTCGATGTGTTTACTCGCCTTGTGGGCCCGTGGTTCCCTTGAGTTTGCCACTGCACCAGATTTATCACAATAAATCATGATACTCATCGGCATACTCGTAATCACATTCAGGTCCATCAAGATGCTCCTGAGCTAAACTGCTTATTTGTAGCCTCAGATGCGGCCAAATACTCAGCTTCCATGGTGGAGTCTGCGATGCATTTCTGCTTCACACTCATCCATGTTATGGCTTTGCCTCCCAAAGTAAACACATACCCTGAGGTAGACTTCCTTGAGTCCCGAACAGTCTGAAAGTCCAAGTTGGTGTAATCCAAAGGACATAATGAATCAGCCTGGTAAACAAAACAGTACTCCTTAGTCTGTTTAAGGTACTTGAGTAAGTTCTTTAACACTGTCCAATGGCCCTTTCTAGAGTTAGACTGATATCGTTCTACCATGCCTACAACAAAGCATATATTCGATCTAGTACACATCATAGAATACATGAGACTACCTACTGCAGAATGTCATCTACATATAGCATTAAGAAAACAATGGCCTTACCCTCACACTTCTTGTACATACAACTTTCGTCTAGGCACTGATCAAATCCGTAGGACTTGATAACCTATTTGAAACAAAGATTTCATGACCGGGAGGCTTGCTTAAGCCCATAGATGGACCTCTTAACCTTCCACACCATGTGTTCCTTTCTTTGAACTACATAGCCCTCGGGTTGTTGCATATGGATTTTTTCCTCAAGACTTCCATTTAGGAAAGATGTCTTGACATCCATTTATCAAACTTCTCAATCCATATATGCGACAACTGACAAGAGTATACAAATAGACTTGAGCATGGATACTAGTGAGAAGGTTTCATTGTAATCGATGCCTTCCTTTTGAGTATAGCCATTTGCTTCTAGTCTAGCCTTGAAGACTATGACGTTGTCGTTGGGTCCTCGTTTCTGCTTGAAAACCCATTTACTCCTTATGGTCTGGTAGCCATCGGGCAGATCAACTAGCTCATATACTTCTTTGTCTACCATGGATTGCAGCTCGGACTCTATCGCCTCTTTGTAGTTCCAAGGGTCTGATTCATCCTGGCTTGCGACTGAGTTAGATGCCTCTTCCACTCCAATGAATCGGTCGGGTTGACGAACAACCCTCCCACTCCGATGAGGCTCCACTGCAGGTGGTACAAGTGTTTGGGTTGGTGTTGATGGTCGTTGTGTTTCTTGTGAATTTGGAGAAATTGTAGTTCTCATTTCCTCGAGAACTACCTGGCTTCTAGACTTGTGGTTGTTCACATAGTCTTCTTCTAGAAATCGAGCTTGAGTGCTAATCACGACTTTCGATCTCTAAAACTATAAAACTACCACCCTTTCGTCTCTCTAGGATATCCTACAAGCAGATACAAGTCATTACGAGTAACCAACTTGTCGGCATCCTTTTCTAGCACGTGTGCTGGACAACCTCACACCTTGAGATGTCTTACACTAGGTTGACGCCCGGTCCACAACTCAATCGGTGTCTTAGGGACCGACTTGGATGGTACCAAGTTCAATGTGTAAACTGTCGTTTTTAGGGCATATTCCAAAAACGAAATAGGCAACTCTTCATAACTTATCATAGACCTCACCATCACCATAAGCATTCTATTCCGCCTTTCTGCTACACTAGTTTGCTGGGGTGTACCATGTGCAGTTAACTGGGATTGAATCATTTCTTCCGACAGATGGCTCAAACACTCAGCACTGAGGCATTCGCCTCCGCGATCAGAATGCAGACACTTGATAGTCTTTCTATGATGATTCTCCACAAGTCCACTGAATTCCTTAAATTTCTGAATGTATTCTAACTTGTGGTGCATCAAATAGATATATCCATATTTTGAGTAATCATCAATTAAAGTGATAAAGTATTGCATGCCACCTCCGGCCTGAGTCGACATTGGACCACAAACGTCGGAGTGAATGATATCCAACACATCTTGGGTTCTATTTCCTTGACCTTGAAAGGTCTCTTGGCCATTTTACCTTCCAAGCAAGATTCACATGTCGGGTATGGCTCAAATTGGAGTTTATCCTAAGGCCCATGTTCCACTAAATTTTGAATCCTTCTAAGGTTGATATGTCCAAGCCTTAAGTGCCACAGATATATATCATTCGACGAAAGACAAAAAGCTTTTCTCTTCTTGAAGTTAGTAGATAAGTTAAAAGTTGAAGTTAAACGTTGTTTGGGTTTCGCAGAGATAGTATACAAATTGTTAATCAAAGTACCAGAACAGATAAACAAGTCTCTTTTCTTAATAATAACAGAGTCATCAAAGAAACAAAATATTCATCCAAAACAAGTTTAGAAACCGAAACAAGGTTCTTTCTAAAACTGGGTACTAGTAAAACATCATGCAAAACTAGAACAGCAGAAGAAAACTGCAACTCTACGTCTCCCACTGCAATGGCCGCCACTCTTGTAGCGTCGCCAACGAGATGGAAATATCTCCTTCTCTAAGCATCTTGGATCGCAGGAGGACCTGCGAATCACAACAAACATGATCAGTGTCTGCCGTATCTACTACTCAAGCATTTCTAGCTAAGACAATCACCACCGCCTAAGACATCACTGTTTAGGGTTACGAAAAACCCACAAGAGTAGATGAATCAAAGAAGCGTATAATCAACCACATATACTAATGTCATCGTCAAAGATTAAGAAATGAACTAATTTATGAGACCCCATTCTAAGTAACAACATGTAGAACTTATGTCATTGTGAAACCTCTCAATATGTATACGCAAAGCATGTGTATCACTTATACATACTGATGTCACTCTGCGGGCTAAGGTCAGCTCTCGCATCAAATGATACTACAACCTTTACCGACTAGACTGTCCAAGTCTGTCTAGACTGTGACTTTATACTACAAAGGATCCGATTGTGTTACCTTCTGTGATCATCGATCCACCACAAAGTCTACAATTGCTGTAAATGGACTTGTTTGCAATTCAATATATAAAGATAATAAATAACAAACCAATGATAGAAACATTTATTCTCATTAAAATGAAACTGAAAACTAGTCTGATACATCATCTAAGCATAAAGTATGCTTTGAGGTATACAAACTCTAACAAATGATGCACCGAAAACATCTATTACCATCGTATGGTAAGAATTTGACTTCTCACATTCAATGGTTTGTCGTTCAATGGTAGTGGGTGTTGATGTCTCCCCTCGAAATCGCCAAATTTTATAACTCAAGACGAATCCCCTCTTTGAAACATGTCATCGGACGGTAGGGGTATCTTGAAAGGGTATGTTATCACATTTCTTACAAGGACATTTAATCTTGTTTATGTCCAAGAACAATAGTTGACTAGTTTCAAAGTCAGCGAAACTCTCTAGTCCAGCCACAAATTGTTGTCATTGATGGAGCCATCGTACTCTGCCTGAAAGCTTTTAGTTCTTTATCAACAAGTCGAACTTCTACCACTCGCGCACCTGCCTAGGGTTGCTTCGTTGCTTGAAACCTCCACAATCTAGGAAGCATTTGGACATCCTTTCACAATTTTGACTCATATTTAGTCCAGTACTACAATATGCATGTGTGGTTAGATTTTGATATAACATATATAAGTTTCATTAATATTTTGAATAAATTATGAATTTCAAAGTTTTAAATCTTTATGATTGAGAGACTTATGTGTTTTTTTACACTTGTGCTTAGAAGATTAATGATTATTTAAGACTTTTGATTAGAGAATTGAGATAATTAATATTTTGAAATTTGAGGATTGAAACTATTGGAGTTATTTTAGAAAGGGTATTTGGGATTTTAGGAAAGGATAATTGCAAATGACATTGTTAAATGATATATGTATAGATTTGTTCTCTATACGAATTTGTTTTTCACATGTACATATTTTTAAAAAGTTGTATTTTATATTTGAGTAGATCTCATATGTATTAAAGAAAAGAACTTCATTTCTTCCCTAAATTAATATTATATTACCTCTTTGTAGTAAAAGTAGATGTGGATGCGAGAAACATGAATAAATGGAAAGTGTACCTGTCACTTTTCACTTTTTGGTAGTGGCCTTTTTCGGTGATCATATCTATTACTAGACTAGTTGTTTAGAAGTTGATGGGCGTATGGTATTAATAACATATGTATCATACCAAGTGGAAATTGACGAAGACATTTAAGTGGGATGTAACCATGACTAAAAGAGTGTGGGTAAAAGGGGTGTATAACTCACCATATAATTGGGCGGTGAAGACTCACCATATACTATACTATGGTGAGATATAATTATATACTACACAATAAACAATATATATAACTTGATTACAGTTAAAAGTAGTCATTCATAACTATATATTTCATCCATCAATTTTGTTCTGCCAATAAACAATTCGAAGCACAATTATACCACAATTTATTTTCATATTTCACCACAATTGGTCTCTTCTATTAACAAATAACTTTTTTTATATATTGCAAACACAAAAGACAACAACTAAAATATGAATGAGAATAAAATGAAATACACGTGACCAACTTTATCAAAGAATACCCCTAAAAATCGTGAATACTACTCCTTCCGTCCCGTTAAAAGCGGCCACAAGGGAATCGGCACGAAAATTAAGAAACTAAAGTGTTGTGTGTGAATAAAGTAGGAGTGATGTATTTTAGAGATAATTTTTTTTCTTTTTTAGGAAAGTGGCCACTTTTAGTGGGACGGCCCAAAAAAGAAATATGACCACTTTTAGCGGGACGGAGATAGTACCATTTTTCTTGTTGATAACCACTTTATTTCTTTTTGTAAATACCAGTGGCAAAAAGAAACACGCATACGATGACGGGAATGTAGCTGCAAGGAAATATTAGTGTATTTGCCGCTACACCATCTTAGATTAGTCTCTTGAGATCTATGCTATACTAGTTTACATTGAATGATTTTAGGTTTATGGATTTATAAGGTATGATTAGGGGTGTCACGTTACGGTATACCTTACCAAAATTATCATATCTTATACCTTACCTTTATTTTCGGTTTGAAGAATTTCATACCGTTACCTTACCATATTTTTCGGTATACCTTAGTTCGGTATACCTTACTTTCGGTATGACATTTTTACATACTTATACCTTATCTTATTTTCGGTATATCTTATCTTACTTTGGTATAACTTTCTTTCACGGTATAAAAAAACATATTTATTTAAAAAATGTGCATATATTAAACATAATAAACGATAACAATATATAACATATACAAAAACATATTAAGTATTCCCTCCGTCCTAACTAAGATGAGTCATATTTATTTTTGAGTTATCCCAACTAAGATGAGACATTTTCTTTTAAGAACACATTTATCTTAAACAAATTTAAAATAATATATATTCTTAGTTATATACTTAGTTAGTTGTGTAACATAAAAATATATATATTAGAGTTCTAATTATTACTTAAAATAATAATTATAAATTATCGTTTAATAATAAACTCACGTATTTGTAATTTTTTAATAATATTTATTAATTATAATTCATAATTTATGAATAAATAATTTTATTATTGTTCAAATTGAATATATATGTAAATAAAATATTATAAATATACTTGTATATATCAATATATACCAAATCAAAGGTATATACAAATTTTTCTTGTATATATGACGGTACGGTATATGACGGTATACCTCGGTATTTGAAAATATTATACTTTTACTTTACTGAAAAGTTCAGTATCATACCTTATCAAAATTTTCGGTATACGTTAATTTCGGTATTTTACGGTATTTTTCGATACGGTAAGTAATGTATACCGTATTTTTGGTAAATTTTGACAGCCAGGTATAATAGGGTTGGTCACAACTCAGAAGCCTCTAGTCTTTTAATAAATGCCATGAGGCTATGATAGGGTTGGTCACAACTCAGAAGCCTCTAGTCTTTTAATAAATGCCTGCTTCCATACACATAGTACCATTAAATGCATAAATCAAAAGTGGATTAGCTCAAATCCCAGCACCATTCAACTACAAGAATAATAATTGCATATATCAATATTGTAGCATTTCTAATACATCTTGAAATATGAAACATCAGATAGGATTCAACCTTAAACTTTTTCAGAATTAACATCAATTAGTAGATATAAAGGAAAATTAAATTAAAGTATACAAAAGAAAAACTAACCTTTGAAGGGCGGCCCTAGGTGGAGGCAAGTCGGGGTGCGGCGGAGCTATTGTCGGAGCTGCTGAAACGGACCAAAAAATTCAATTAGATGGAGAGAGGGTGAGATAGATAGAGAGAGGAGATATGGCATACCTAGACGGAGAAAATGAGAGAGTCGGAGCAGTGGCCAATGGATGTTGTTGCGGCGGAGGTGGGCGGCGAAGTTGGGCGGTGGAGGAAACTGTCACAAACGACAATATTCGTACGAAAATTATGTCGTTAAAGAGAAGAGGGTGAGATAGAGAGAGTGTGCAGAGAGGACCTTACCTGGCCGGAGGGACGCTGGACGGACGGTGGCTGCAGCGATTTAGACTTAGGGTTTGAAATTGGGGATTTCTGAGGAAGAAGGTAGCAATTGCGTATTTATAAAATTTAACGACGAAACCACGACGAATACGTCCGTCGTTGATTTAAAAAATTATAAAATTAAATATATTAAAAAACAACGACAGATATGTTCCTCATCGACGATGGATATATTCTTTGTTCATGGGAAAAAATAATTAAAATAAAAAATATCTGAAATAACGATGGATGGTCCGTCGTTGACACTGCATTTCCTATCTGTCGTTGTTTTGTCGCTATATAAAGACAAGATTTCAATCTATCATTGATTTCATTTTTTTTAGTGAGTCAATCGATGACACGTTAAGTTGTATATTGTTTTTGAGCATCCCTTCTCGTGTCAAAGTAATATATTTACCAAAAAATAAATATTTGTTATGATATATCATTATAATTAATTTTTTTAAAAAATAAATTTTTGTATGATATAATAAATTCTAACTAATAATTATTTGATGTTTTTAAATACGGATTTTAAATATATCAACTTTAAAAATCAATTAAAAATAACAAAATATATTTAAAATAATTATATAGACTATTTAAATGTGATCCAATTTAATACAAATATATACATATATATCACATAAATTATCAAATTTTAATAATAATTTTATAAATAAATTCAATTTAAATTACACTAACTATATAGTACACTCTTCGTTCCAGTAAGCATGACAGAATTTATATTCAAATGAGTGTATTAAAATAATAAATTGTGTCAAACTTACTAGGACATAGATAGTATGTGATATGGTGCTATGTAGTGATAACTAATAAATAATCAACACTCTATCTGATTATAAAGGGTATCTTGTGACGAAATCGGCACGAATTTAAAAAAAATGTAAAATATATTTTTAGTGAAGAAATAATACACCAAATAGAATATATGTGACATTTAAAATATTGAGTGTATTGTTTAACGAAATCCAAAATATTAAACAACATACTCATGGTGGACGACTCAAACTCATAATAAGAACACGTACTAGAAGTATAACTTAATTTGAACAATAATTGATTGATTTTGTATAAATTAAATCATAACAAACTAGATAATCATAATAAAATGGTGTAATATCTCTTTTCACGGCTCATCCATGTCCAAAGCATGATATTTAGTGTAAACTTACCATATTGCGCGATGAGACGAGGTCATTTTGGGTTGGGTCGGGCCAGTATGAAAAGCAATCGGTCATTTATCTTCATAGCTCATAACTGTCCTTTTTCAGGTCGACCGAGTAAAAGAACTTCCCAGACATGAATTTAATTGATGAGTTGAATGTGTAAGGAATAAGAGTTTTATTATCCATTCGTTCATGAAAAATGTACTCTTATTACTTATTTGGGTTATCCACCAAAAATATACTCTCTCTCTTTTTAGACATGGTTCCACAAAATAATCATTATTTTAAACATCACATATATATTATTTTGTGGGGCTCTTTTATCCACTAAAAACATACTTTATAAATATTTATTAAAATATGTATCGACTCTCTCACAATAGACTTTTTATCGATGGATGAATTACTATTTATTAAAGAAATATGTGTGTTGTGAGTAAGTTAAAATTAAAATTAATAATTGATTATAAATAATTAAAATATGGTGAAAATTAATGAATAATTAATAAATAAATTAAATATAGTGAGAGTTCAATAAAATTCATAATATTTATAATTAAATATATTGAGAATGATAAAATAATTAGTAGTAGGTCAAATAATACTCCCTCCGTCCCACAAGGCTTGGCCCCTTCTTTATTCAAATGGGTATATTATTTTAATGAAAGGGGCCAAGATTAGTGGGACAGAGGGAGTAACAATTTAAGTAAATTTATAAAAATGATAATATTTAGAAGTAGGACTACATATATGCGATATCTTTGCCAAAATGAATGTTATCCAAAATGAATGTGTGCATAGGGAGTGTTCTCTTCTCTGTCCATGAAATTATTACTCACTTTGATTCGTAATGTATATTAATATAATAATTTGGTTTTATATTTAAATTTTCAGGCCTGAAAATTTAAAGGCGAGCTTCGACGAATTAAAATTTATACAAAGTTTGGTTCAGTAATTTTGACAACTCTAATAGCAGAAATACACCTCGAATGCAGTAATGTAAAATATCTCAAGCAAAATGCTAAAACAACACAAATATGAGAGAAGTTCAAAATTGTGAATGCATATAAAATTAAATAACGGAAAAAATAAATTGAAAAAAAAGACGATCATCTTATATAGATTAGATAAAATTCACATATTAAGACATTGGCTCAATTCGAACGCAAAAATATAACTGTTATTTCTTTTCAAGAAAGATGAATCTAAAATTTATATTTTGCAGAATTTTAAAATTTTCATTAAAATTAAGAAATAATACAGTTCAAAGTATTTTTATATTAGCTCAGTATTTTTCATAGTTAAACAAATTTATTTTATTTGTAACAAGTTATAATTATAGTTTATTCTGGTGCATTGCATAACAGGGGCCAATTACTAATTGAACTAAATGACATAAATTTCAAATAAGCAAATAAATTAAAATTGATTGTGATAAAGTACGTTTTATTTATTTATTTACGTGTCGATATGCGATTATAGTGATTTATAGTAAAATTAATATTCCCTCCCTTTCACTATTATTGTTCAAGTAGGACAATAATACTGAGAGTATACATTAGCACGATACATTTGTATATTTAAAGGCAGTAACTTAACTCTAGAGTAAATTTATCATAAAGTTATGTATTAATTTGTTCTGAGAGGTGGTGAAGATTGTAAGAACATATTTGTATGTATTGAGTATTATTTTCATTTAATTTTTCTTTACTTGAAAATGAACTTTTTAACTATTGCTCTTTACTTAGTTTATACATACATATATATGTTATTCGTGTTTAGTTTAGAAATGCACGAAGAATATTCGTTAGGATTAGCCCTGTCATCAACATAGTAAGTAACGAATCTAAACACATGATATACAAACACCAACTATACTATGTTTTAAACTAAAATCTTCGGATATTCAAGGAATATTTTCCAGTCACATTCACTAATTATGTATCGATGTATGTGGATGATAGCCTTACAATCCCAATCATATGCTACTGTTGTTTCTCATCTTCGCACTATATATTCATATATTATATCACACATAGAATAGAACACACACACTAATTTAAACACTCAAAAATCATGCACCATGAAAATTATGATCCTAGTTTCCCGGACCAGCCCGCGGTGGATCTCTACCTCCCAATATGGGCCCACCTCCCGGCGTTCAGCCACAAGCCTGCCTTCGTTTGGGCCGACGACGGGCCGGGCTCCACCTCGTCCTTAACCTACGAGCAGCTCAACTCTGCAGTTGACACCATTTCCTCCCACCTATTGTTCTCATTGCAAAAGGGCGACGTTGTAGCCATACTATGCGAGCCGGGCCTCGAGCTCGTGCCTATCATATTTGCTTGCCAGCGGGCCGGGCTTATCGCGCTCCCCATTACCCCTCCCAATCTCTCCTCACCCGATACTCAACACCACCACCTTGTTAGGGCTTTTTCCCAAACAAAGCCCAAAGCAGCCTTAGCGGCGGAGGCCTATATCCGCCACGCTAGAGAGTATGCCTTCAGCACTGCCAACCGCCTCTCGAACCTTCTAAGCAACGTTGAGTGGATCGCTATCGAGGAATTGAAGGTGTCGAGCCGGCGAAATTCGGACATATCGGCATATGCTGGATGCCGAGCTAGTGATGTATACTTAATCCAGTACACCTCCGGCGCCACCGGGATACCTAAGCCTGTGGTTGTTACAGCTGGCGCAGCCGCCCACAACGTGCGCGCGGCGCGTGGAGCGTACGATCTCCATCCCAACAGTGTGATCGTATCATGGCTGCCTCAGTACCATGATTGCGGCCTTATGTTTCTCATGCTGACGGTGGTGTGTGGTGCCACGTGCGTACTAACCTCTCCGGCGGCGTTTGTTACTCGCCCTAGGTTTTGGCTTGAGATGATCACCAACCACAAGGCCACCTGCACCCCCGTACCCTCCTTCGCGCTGCCCCTCACTGTGCGGCGTGGTGGCGGCGGCTCCGCCCCTATTAAATTAAGCACCCTCAAGAACCTCATCATCATCAATGAACCCATACATAAGGCCCCCATGGAGGAATTCCTTCGTTTTTTTGCCCCCTTCGGCCTCGATCCTTCGAGCCTCTCCCCCTCTTACGGCTTGGCGGAGAACTGCACTTTTGTCTCTACTGCATGGCGGCGCGGCGGCACCGCTGATGCAGCCTGTTTTCCGGTATTCATGAATCTGCTTCCCAGCGCGAAGCTTTCTACTTCTATGGCTGAAGAGGATATCGAAATCATTATCGTGAACCAAGAGAGTAACGAGGCGGTTGAGGACGGAGTGGAGGGTGAGATATGGGTGGCGTCGCCGAGCAATGCCGTGGGGTACCTGGGCCACCCCTCGTTGACTAACGATGTATTCAACGCCCGCTTACGAGGAAACATATCCGGCCGCTACGTCCGCACCGGGGACAGGGGTGTGGTCGCCGGAGCGGGGAGGTACCTCTACGTCACGGGGCGGTGCTCTGACGTAATCAGGTGCAGCAACAACGTCGAGATACATGCGCACTATGTGGAGGCGGCAGCGTACGGTGCAGCACCGGAAAAGCTAAGAGCAGGGTGCGCGGCGGCGTTCGAGCACCGCGGCGTGGTAGCGATGGTGGCGGAGTTGGTCAGAAGCGATATCGGAAGGAATGAGTTAATGGGGTTATGTGAAAGGATTCGAGGGGAGGTGGCGGTGGAGGTCGGGATCGGGTTGGCGGCAGTGGTGCTCGGAGGGAGGCGGAGCGTGGCGAAGACTACTTCCGGGAAAGTGCAGAGGTGGGCGGTGAAGTACGCGTATGAGAGAGGAGAGTTGAAGGAAGTTGTGAGGATGGAGTTTGGGAAAGATGGGAGTTGCATGGCTGTGGTGTTTGGAGGGAGAATGCATGGAGACAAGAAGATAAAGAAGGAAAGATATGCAGAAAAACGTCTTTCATTAATATCCTCTTTGTAAGATAAATAGTACTAAACGAGTTGCATGCTTCGTTATTAATAAATCTCTTCAATATATATCCATTTTATATCCCGTATTTTAAGTTTTCTTTATCAAATTTTAGCACTTGTTTATATTTTTTTCAGTTTTATATAGTTGTAATATTCCCAATTCATTCATGTTGAGTAGACCTTATTGTTGTCCGAATTCTTAATTCATCTGCCCTATTATTCATAGTCAAAAAGTCAATAAAACACTCTTTATTTTTTGTCAAATTGAGCCATAAATAATGAAAATGAGCGAATACGTTATTTTAATTTTACTTTTAGTACTAAAAAATGATCCTAATAATGTGTTGAATTGAAATCAAATCAATAACAAATACCAGAAAAAAAAAACTTATTAAAAATCCAAGTTGATTGGAGATCATACCATACTCATAAGAATTTTCTATTATGATATATGATGCTTCTAGACTTGAGTTATGTTTCCAGGGCATGCAAAGCAAAGCCAAGGGAATGGAGGAGTGCTATCTGGAGCGACTCTGATGTCTAGACTAGATCAGCTCAAATAGACTGAATCTGTAGTTTGTGCTTAAGAATGCACTAATGAACAAGTTTAAGTTAGAAAATTCGTTACCATTGTGTGTTGTTGTGTATGTTAATTATAGTTTTTTGGGACTCTGCGATATGACGCTCATATTTGCGCTTGATGGGGGCTATTCTTGTAATAACTTCGGTATGGCTGTCAAAATTTACTGAAAAAACGGTATATCTATTGGTCCCAAAAGAGCAAGATTGGTGTATTGAGGGGAGGGGGAGGAAATACACCAATTCAAACTTTTAGGGTTTTCTTATTTTTAAGATGAAGTTATAAGGTTTTTAAGCACACTTAATAAATAAGATAGCTTAGAATAGTAAAATAAATCTTCTTGTCAGGAAGACTAAATCTTACTCAAATAACACCTTATGTGTGGGAAAACAATAATCAAGAACAGCTAATACAAGTTAAACTCGATTAAAGTTGTGTGCGGAATTTGGTGGTTGATGTTATTTATAATGAGAAAATCGTTTTCTAACTTGTAAATATTATCAAATCAGTTTTGAATGCAAGAGTATGAAGAAGATGATTATGAAGTAAACAAGAATTAAAGAACGCAAATAGTTAACGTGGTTCGGGATAAGCTTTCCCTACGTCCACGGCTCGATCAAGTCTAGATCGAAAATCCACTAACTTTCTCCTTTCTTTTTACTCGTTGAGTACGTGCCACAAGAATTATCAAAACTAGATAACTTCTTGTGATTACAAATCTTCTCCCCAAGATTGATAACTACAATCTAGGGTTACAACTGGATCAAGTCTAGATCCTAACTTTGGGTTTGGTAAAACTGTTTTCTAGAAAAATAAAACTTCAACAACAGTAAAACACTACAGAGAATTCTGAGATGAGTAGAAGTATTTTTGAACGTTGAGAGCTTTGAAGATTTTTGAGCAGACTAATTGCGATTTGAATGCTTGAATTCTCGTACTCTTTACTGGAAGTGAAGGTGGTACATATAGAACCATTGCAGGAACTATCCGTTAGAGAGAGAGAGATGAGTCCTTCCTCTTCGCATTAATGGCTGCATTAAATGCATGGCAGTGTTGTTGATACACGCATTGTCATATGAGAGTTTTGTTCCACCTTTCATGCAATTTCTCAGTGTATTTCCATACTGGGAATGATCCTCCGTACAACAAATTTCTTATTCTCGTACTTTATTCCTTAAAGTGTGCTGTTGATGTGACAATACACCAAGTGGTTGACTTCTAACAAACTTAGGTATGTCGGCAGTCCACCATAGTTATTGTGATGACGAGATCGCTCAATATTTAATGTAGCAGGTCGTTTAAAAACGAGTTGTTCTTTCACAAGTTAATTGATTTGATTTCAATTAACACAACTTCTTGTTTGAAGGCATCTTGATAGCAAAGGAGACTTGAGGGACATGTCGTTTTTGTGAAAAACGACCTGTTGAGATTTGGACAGCGGGCTGCTGAGAGATATTTTCTCTAGTTGTTCTTCCTCTTGAGATGTCTTCAAGTATATAAGTTTTCTATGCTAGTAACAGCTTGATTATAGGGACAGATAGTAAATTTATCCATCTGTTCCTTTTACATGGTAGTTGTTTACAAACTAACTCTAGAAGGACAGATCGTTATAAGTAAGTTTGAAATTTCAAACTTCTTTTACAATTTGATCTGTATAGACTAAATGTTAGACATCAAAAACCAAGACAAGTAAATTGGACAGCGAGCTGCAAATATGTGAAGCAGATCGTTAGTTTTACCAAAAACGATCTGCTCAATACTTTAAAACTAATTGTCTATACAATTTAGAAAATACTTGTTATCTTAGTAATCATTGTGTCCAGGAAGACTTTTTAGAAGAATAATACAGATCGTAAGTAAATGTGAAACGATGTGCTTCTTTTATACTTAAAGACATTCCTTAATAGATAACAATGACTACCTGATTTTCTGAGATCATAAAAAAAACGACTAAGTGTTGTTTCAAGAAACATCATCAAAACTGAAATAAATTCGTGGGGTTCCCAATAATTTCTCCCTTTTTGATGATGTCGAAACCACACTTTATAATTTTCTTTAAGTGTTGAAAACAACAGATTGAATATGGTAGGCAGTTAGAATGCATAAATATAAATCATTAAACAAATCAACATAAAAACATTGCCTGGACAAAAATATATTGTCATCAGGTTGTTTTTCAAAACCAAGTACTTCAAGCTTTATTGATAGAGTAGTAGATTACAGATCGAGAGATTAATTTCATGTCAGCTAGCTGCTAATACAAAAAGTTTGAATCAAACGGTAAAGAACAAGTCTTCATTGTTGAGGAGGTGGTTGACTTTCATCCTTCTCAGTTGATTGGGATTGTCGTCGTTGATGTTCAGCCAGCTGAGCCCTTCTCTTTTCAACCATGTCTCTACGCCTTAACTCCGAAGGCACACCAAACCTTGCATAAATCCCATTAAATAATCTTCTGTAATCTGCATTGTTAAAGTCGATGGGATAGTTCATGAGTTGAGCAGATCGATTAATGGCATTTAGAACTGCAGTGTGATCAACTTCTGTAGTTCCAGGTATCATTGGGTAAAGTAGTGTGGTTTTCTTTGGAGCAGTTAGTGATACATTCATCATGGCAGATTGCCTATGCAAGTATTCAATGAATGTTTGATTTTTATGTTGGCTAAGGAATTCTCTGAACAGGTCGTCAGCTGATCCACCTTGTACATCTTGATCCATTAGGTAGTAATGCTGCATGATGAATTCTTTTACCAGCTTGTTCCATTGAGAAGCTTTCTTGCTGTGAAGCCAGGTTAAGTTTTGAGGTTCAGTTACCTGGAATTTTTCGAAAAAATTTAAACATCGGATTTGATGGCTCATCGGCCTCTTCATCTGGAGTTTCAACATTGTCATCCTCATATTTGGCCTCCATTTCACCTTGCCTTTGTTTCTCAACTCTCCATAATTTCCGAAATTCGAAATCAGCGATCTGCTCTGCCTTATAGCCAGCCAAAAACATCTCCTCTTCTTCATCTGCTTCTGTTACAACTTTCTTTCCTTTTCTATCTGCTGCAATGCGTGCATCTTCTTCCGTATTTCTTTGCTTCTCCTCATTCTCACATTGCAGCAATCCCGCATCAGCTGCCTGCTTTGCTGTCATTTTCTTCTTCTTAGCAGTAGCAGTTGGCTTCTTTTTTATTTGAGCATCGGGCTGGACAACATCTTTACTTTCCCCTTTTCAACATCATCAAGGAAATCCTTAGATATGATGAGTCGGAGGGAAGCCAGCTCGTCATGCAGTGCTTTGAATTTGATCTCTGCATCTTCTTTGAATTACAAGAATGTGGAAATATTTCCAATGACTTCATTGAATTGCTTCGATGTGTTCTTGAGATGTGCATGGAAATTAACTGACAGCTCGCTGTGTGCTACTTTCATGTTCGTGATGGTTTTGTTGAGTTTGAAAATTTCATCACCTGTAGCCACATCAGCATCCTGCAATGCATCTTTCAATTTTTCTTTAAGTAGAGTAGACAGTTCATTCTTGACCACATCAGGAATGGTGGTTTTCTCCATATCAGCATACTGCTACTCCACATGCTTCTTAACCTCCTCCACCATCTTGCCTCCGACATCTTTCATCTTCTTATCGAATGTAATGACTTCTTCTTGAAAAATGGCAAGTTTGATGTTGGTTTCCTCCTTGAACTTGTCAAATACTTCACGATCAGTATTCAAGTCCTTGTGTAGCTCGCTGGAGAGGTTGGTATGAGCTATCTATAAATTGCTTTCAACAGTGCGTATAGCCTTTTCTGCTGTAGAATAAACAAAGTTTGCGATGGTGGCAGATCGATTGTTGATTCGGAGATGGATAAGTTCGCTCAACTGTTCTTGAGGCATCTGTGGTCCTAGAGAAGCAGTAAGTATTTCCTCTAGATCGTGCTGCCTGAAGCCATCTGGTGATGTGCCTTGTGTATAAACCTCATCAGTCGGCTCAGCGTCCACCAGTGGTCCAACAACAGTGGGTATCGACCCCTCTTTGATTTTTTTTCGTTTAGGATACTCATCAGCGGGTTCTACTTGAGCAGATGGTTCCTCGATACATATCTCAACTACTTCCTCCACAGTAGCAGTTGGTTCAATTGTGTGAGCAGTTGGATCAGCGGTTGGTTTTTCCATGTTAGCCCCATCAGCGGGCTGTGTAGTAGATGTTGTGGCATGTGATTTCTCCTTCTCCACAGTATTTTCTTCAAAATTGAAGATGTCATCAAAATCTCCAGACTGTAAGTCCACAACAAAGTTGTATAAGTCTTGCTCCTTCTCATAATAAGAAGCAAGATCAATTTTCAACGTGACGGCCTCCTCTTTCATTTTTGTCAACACATAAGTATGAAAATATTGACGAGCATCAGGGACATCTAGAAAACCGAAGTATTTGAGCAACTTACTCTCCTCTGACTTCAGCTCGATTATGGAGAAAAGAAGTAGGATGGCTTCCAAGATATAGAATTTGCAATCGTGAATTTCTAAGTAGGTTTGGAAATGTTGAGCCATTTCAAAAGTTGTTGGGGTCAGGTCAATCCCAGACATGAATTTTACTACCACATCAGTGGCCTTCTCTTATAGTTGTTGAAATATCAGTTGAGCCCCTCGCAATCTTTCATCAATGTCAGCAGTGGGCTGCTCATCGGCATCGATCTCCACATCAGCCTCATTTATAACTTGAGCACTTAGCTCCCTTGCTTGTTCAATGACCGTTGCATCTAACTCTTCTTCAAGGTTGCGAGCAGTGGGCTTAGTTTTCTCCTTAGTCACCTTCTTTGAGGTCTTCTTCTTTTGTGGTTTCACCACAGGAGATGGCTCTTTGCTTGGTTTCTTCATTTTCTTAGCGCCAACAGCTGGTTTTGGATTCCCAGCTGCCTTCCTTTTGGAAGGTCGATTTGCAGCGGCCTCTTCTTGTGCATGGACTGCAGCTGCTTCGCCAACTGTTTCTGGCTTCTTAGTAGGAATTACCCATTCCTTGTTTGATTTTTCGATCCGAATCATAGCTTGCTTGATTTTTTGGTCAGTGACCTTCAAGAAAATTTGAGATGTTGTTCTTTAAGCCATCTCTATCTGGTGCCTCATCCTTGGCAAAATCCAATCTTTGCTAAATGCCACCGATTTGTGTCATTTGTCCTTTTGAAAATAGCCAGCAATGATGGTGCTAATCTTGTTGGAAAGGTGGAGTGGTCGCTTGATGTTGATCCATGTGCAGTTTCCATCCGTGTCTTGGCGGATATCGATTTGTTGTTCCTCGTCAACAATAAGTTTTAGCAGCAACCTGGCCCAATTCACCTTGAGGTTGAACAATACTGTTTTCATTATTTTAAGTTTTCCCGATGTAACAGAATCATATGTCCCTTGGTGTCCAAGAAACACCCTCTAGACGTAGTCGAGTAGCAGACGGTTTAGGTTTTTGTGAGATGTAGAACTAGCTTCAGATACAGTCATTTTAATGAGGTTTTGAGAAGTTTTGTGAAAGTGAGAAGGTTTTGCAAGAAGAACTTGAGTATAACAATGGCGGTTTAGGTTTTTGTCAGAGAGGAAATTTGAAAGTGTAAGAGACATAGTCAAACTACCACATATATATAAGCAAATAATGAACGAACCAGATTGAATCATGGAAAAGTAATAACAAACAACAGTTGACATTGCTCCCTAATTTAATTATTTGTCGCCCAAAAATCGATTGAAGTCCACACGCCATCATTTTGCGTCATTAAAAGAGTCACATCATTGCCTCGAAACAAGAACTAAGGACTGTATCATTAAATGATCTTCAATTTATCCTTCACCTTTTCTGACATTAAGACTTTTGGCATTATCTAATACTCCCTCCGTCCCACCGGTAATGACCCATTTGTATTATTTTAATACACCTATCTACTTTACAAATGGGTCATTACCGGTGGGACGGAGGTAGTATTAAATAGAAGTTAATATTAATCATGAAACATAAATACTAAAAGAGTTAGAGAAATAAATAAAATTTATTAGTTTAAATTCCCCCTTGAATGATGCTCTACCAGATCGTTTTTATTTTGGATCGATCTGCTATTGATTTTTCAAATAATAGCTGAGCAGATCGCTTTTCTTCTTTGATCGATTTGCTATTGTTGTTTCTTCAATTTACAGCTAACTGCTCTCTGATGTGAACAGCTCGCTGTTATTCATGTTTTGCATTCTCCTTATAAATTATCTAGCTGCACTAATAGATATATATGATATGGAAATAGGCAGGTAGAGTTAAAGATGTGTGATAACAGATGGCTTTTTACCAACGACTAGCTGTTATCGACACTTACCAATTTCGATGAAATTTATCAACCCCAATTTTTCACAAAGCTTTTTGAATCTATCTTCGGCTAATGCTTTTGTGAGAATATCAACTCGCTGCACATCCGTATGAATTTTCTCGATCTTGATGTTCTTCCTTTCAACATGATCGCAAATGAAGTGATGACGAACATCCACATGTTTGCAGCGAGTGTGAAGAACATGATTTTGTGTGATGGCAATTGCACTGGAGCTATCACAAAATATGGGCACAACATCCATGTAGACTTCATAGTCTTTTAGCTGTTGTTTGAGCCACAAAATTTGTATTGTACAACTCCCTGCTGCCATGTACTCTGCTTTTGTTGTTGAGGTTGCAGCCGAAGTTTGCTTTTTAGAAAACCATGAAATGAGCTTGCTTCCAAGAAATTGGCAAGTCCCAGATGTTGATTTTCTATCAATCTTGCAACCTGCATAATCAGAATCAGAGTAACCTGTTAGTTCAAAATTATCATCACATGGATACCACAAACCTATCTCCGTAGTTCCTTTGAGATAGCGCAAAATTCTTTTGGCCGCTTCCATGTGAGATTCTCTTGGGCTAACTTGATACCTAGCACAAACACCAACGGCAAACGTAATATCAGGTCGACTAGCAGTTAGATATAAAAGTGATCCGATAATACCACGATATTGTTTTATATCCGCTTTCTTCCCAAGCAAATCAGGACCGATTTGTCCATTTGTTTGCATGAGAATTTTTACTGGTTTGATGTCTTTAACTCCAAACTTTGTGATGAGATCGTTGATATATTTGGATTGGTTGATTAAGATCCCATCAGCAGATTTCTTGACTTGTAAGCCTAGGAAGAAATTCATTTCTCCCATCATTGACATCTTGTATTTGTCCTGCATCAGCTTGCTAAATTTGTTACAAAGGAATTCAGATATGGATCCAAAAATAATGTCATCAACATAAATTTGAACTAAAAGGATATAATCTTGGACTGTGATGGTGAAAAGTGTTTTATCCACTGATCCTCGTTTGAATCCCGATTGTAGCAAGAAGGTGAACAAAGTCTCATACCAAGCTCGAGGAGCTTGTTTTAGTCCATACACTGCTTTAACCAATTTATACACCTTGTCTTCATCTTCAACTTCAAACCCAGGTGGTTGTTCCAAGTAAACCTCTTCTTCCAGAATTTCATTTAGGAATGCACTCTTTACATCCATTTGGAAAACTTTGAAACGTTGGTAAGCAGCGTATGCAAAAAAAAAATCTGATAGCTTCTAGTCGTGCCACAGGTGCAAATGTTTCATCAAAATCAATTCCTTCCTGTTGGCAATATCCTTTGGCGACTAGCCTTGCTTTGTTTCTTATAATTTCTCTTGTTTCATCTCTCTTATTATTGAATATCCATTTAACTCCAATAACACCTTGGTGTCTAGGTCGATCTACCAGATACCATACTTCATTTCTCTTGAATTCATTTAATTCTTCTTGCATGACATTTGTCCAATCTGCACTTTGTAAAGCTTCATCAGTGTCTTTTGATTCGGTGTGAGATAGATAGTAACTTAGCAATGCACTTTCTCCATGCATGCGTCTAGTTTTGACTCTATCTGCTGAGTTCCCAACAATGAGATCAGATGGATGGCTATCTACCCATTTTCTTCGCTTTTTCATTTCTTCCTCAGACACTTCGATTTCTAGTTCATCGGGTGGATTCTCAAATTCGGGATGATTTGTTATACGAACATCAAAGAGATTGTCAGCCTTTAAATCAATACTTGATACTTCATTTACCAAATCTAGAACAGATGGTTGTTGATTGGTGAGTGTAGCAGATTGAGGAATATTTTGTTCAACAACAGATGGTTGTGAACATTCTTCATGAGAAGTTCCCCTTTGATCTGATATTTGTACATCTGTTCCCCCTTGCTGTAGTTCCTCTGCAGCAGGTTGATTATTGATTTCTTCTCCTTCATCTTCATCTTTTCGTGGGCTCCATAGAAGAATGTCGTCGATGAGTTTATCTGTGGAGTTTCTCAATATTGAGGGAGTGAGATCATTATTTGAAGAGGAGCTATCTGTTCCTAAAACCTTAAAATTAGCTTCATCAAAAACAACATGTGGCGTTACTTCCACAACAAGAGTTCTCTTATTAAAAACACGATAGGCTTTGCTGATGTCAGATTATCCTAAGAAAATTCCTTGATCACTTTTGCTATCAAATATTTTTAATTGAGTTTTCTCATTGTTGTGAATATAACACTTACAACCAAATGAGCGAAAGTAAGTAATTCGAGGTTTCCTGTTATTTCATAACTCGTATGGAGTTTTCCCATGACGTAGAGTGATGACAGATCGATTTTGTGTGTAGCAGGCCGTGTTGACTGCTTCTGCCCAGAACTTCTTTGGAAGGTTGATTTCATTTAGCATAGTTTGGGCAGCTTCTTTGAGCAATCTGTTACGTCTTTCTACAATCCTGTTTTGTTGTGGTGTTCGAGCTGCTGAAGTTTGATGTTGAATTCCCATCTTTGAGCAATAATCTTCGATCATATGATTGATAAATTCAGTTCCACGATTAGATCGAATGGTGATGATGGATGTCTCCTTTTGAGTTGATAGTTTGTTTAGTAAGTCAGGTAGTTTCTCTAGAGTTTCTTTTTGACTATTACGGATTGTGATACTTTTGTGTAGGGAGCATTCCATCATATTATCGATAGTCGGCGAGTTTTATGTTGATTGTGTCGACGTTAAATCGTATATGGTTAGTGACATTCTTTGCGCACATGCAATGTGAGCGTTAAATACTACGCGCTAATGAACTTACGGAAAAGACCTTGTGGAGCCAATTTCGACTAAGATGCATATTTATATATAAACTCGTGATAATAATTTTATTATTCCATTAAAATGGATTATTCCTCTACGGTCTACACTCACCTTCCAAATTCTATTCTCATTAGATATTGATTCAAATACCTTTCCCTTTCAGCGTTTGAATCATCATATATCATTTAAGATTTTGGCTATTATTAGATAACGGTAGTTACCTAATCGATATTAGGTCAAGAGGAAAGGAATGAGGGACAAGGTACCTTTGTTGTTGAGCAATACAATTTAATAAAAGTTATATTGTATTTAATATCAAAAATACATTTAATTGAATTCAATTACAATCTATAATCACATTTACAACAAAATAATACACGGGGTATGCTAAATTAAATATATAGCTATGCATATACTGAAATGAAGAAAATATGTCATCTAAATTTGGAACTCCGTCGAGTAAATCACTCAGGCCATACAATTTGTACCAACTCCACTATTTCCCACTACTCAATTATCATACATCCATACCTTCTACCAATTCCTAGTCTTTTTCCATCAAGCATGGGTTTTCACTGACATCGATAATGTTTTATTCCTACAAAAGTTTTATTCCTACCCAACAAGAACAAGAGAAAAAGAAAAGAAAGTTGTGGAGGAAGGGAAATGTGGAGGACGAAAGACGGAAACATGTCAACAACTCAAACAATCTTCATATTCTCAAGTTCTCAATCAAGTAGGTTTCAGAAATTTATTTGTTATTTTCTATCATGCTTTTAGTCTTTAATTTTTAATCTTAACCTAAAACTTCCTTAGAACGTTAAGACTTAAATCCCAACAATAGCATGGTGCACAACAAGATACATGATTCTTCCTCATTACTGAAGCATGGAACAACTGCTTCATAAGTTAGAAACTACATTACTACTTCAGAATGATTAATCGAGCTTCATATTTTAGAATCATGACTACTGTTGCAACTTAACACCACACACTTCACAATACACTTCACAAACAATAATGAAGACAAAATCTGAATATTCAAATTACAAGAATGAAATTTGGGTGAGAGCTACCTCTTGAGGTCGAGAAGGGTTGGGTTTAGCAAAGGATTGACTCCTGAGACGAAGCAACGGATGCTGATGGTAGCAACGGCTACTACAGGTTCTGGGTTGACTGTCGAAGGTAGGAAAACAACTATAAGACCCTTCAGCTTGGACCAACCCCGAGTGACGATGACGATGAGGCTGCTGTAGACGGAAATGCAGCAAGCTACCGAGCTCACAACGAACGAGAGAAAGCAAAAGAAGATGGAGAACTGAATGAGGAGATATCTATATAAATTTTGGGTTTTTTTCCTAAACTATTTTGTTTACATGATTTGAGAGGAAGGGAGTCAAATCTCGTCAAACAATTGGGCAGAGTTCGGAGCTTTGGCCGGAAAGACAAATCGGAAAATAAAAAGGGGATTTTTGAAATTTTGTTTTTGGGAAAAAGAAAATCAAGAGAAGAGAATAGAAGTATGAGGTTGTGGAAATATGAAGCAAAGTGACGTCGAGCTTGATCGAGAAGGAGCTAGTAGTAGCAAGAATGAGCTGGAAAGATCGAGGAAAGATCAAGAAGAAGCTGGATAGTGAGAGAACAATCGAGAGTAGAAGGGATAATGTAATGTCCCCCTATTTTAATAGTAGATATATGTA
Organism: Leonotis leonurus; assembly: GCA_026898415.1. Lineage (NCBI taxonomy): Eukaryota > Viridiplantae > Streptophyta > Magnoliopsida > Lamiales > Lamiaceae > Leonotis > Leonotis leonurus. The sequence continues at coordinate 1,162,557 of JAPKLX010000051.1, read as the reverse complement.
TTGAAAATTTGGTTAGAAAATTTCGTTATAAAATTTTAAAATATTGATTAGCTAATCGATATTAGTAACTCTTGTTTGTGCATTTTATAATTATTATAGTCATGATCGATATTATGTGAGTTCTTTTTGTTATAATAAGGTTATTCAAAAAGATGAAACTAATTAATTCTTAATGTGCATAATCGATATTTAGTTCGATAAGGTAATCAAAAAGTTATGTAAAGTCAAGACAAATGCTTTAGAAATTTTGATACCTTAATGAAATGATAAATATATAACTTAAAGACGTTATATAAAAATAATAGTATATTGATATACTATAGAGATACATATTACTTAGCATTGATAAAGAGATGATCCATGAAAATGATTATTGAATTATTTATATCAGATAATTAATAGGTTAATTAGAATATCTTATTAATCGAGAACAATATTAACTTATCTTTAATTGTTGAACTTATTTACGTTAAATAGGTAAATAAATAACAAGACCTATTGAACTCTCTCTCTCTCTATATATATAGCAAGGTTGTATTAACAATTGAACTATGTATATATAGTCCACACTGCACAATTAAGTAATAAAGGGTAGTGATGACATCTGCATTTCAGATTACAAGATGGATTACGGATCGTAGATATCAAACTTGTAAATGATTATTGAATTATTTATATCAGATAATTAATAGGTTAATTAGAATATCTTATTAGTCCACAACAATGTTAACTTATCTTTAATTGTTGAACTTATTTACGTTAATTTATATAGCAAGGTTGTATTAACAATTAAACTATGTATATATAGTCCACTGCACAATTAAGTAATAAAGGGAAGTGATGAGATCTGCATTTCAAATTACAAGGTGGATTACAGATCGTAGATATCAAACTTGGAAGAAAAGATCATATCAAATCTATTATAATATTATTATTATATTACAATTAAGAGCAAAGTATTAAATACAAACAGGAAACATGTTGTACATATCTTGGACTGCAAATCAGGAAATGCTGATGTTGGTCCCAAAAGAGCTAGTTTGGTGTATGGGAGGGGGGGGGGGGGGGGGGGAGAAAAAACCAATTCAAACAATTTAGGTTTACTTGTTTCAAATATAAGTATAAGGCTTAAGCACACT
>JAPKLX010000051.1:1095032-1151418 GCA_026898415.1 Leonotis leonurus | reverse complement strand
ATGAAGAAGATGAAAATGAAGTAAAACAGAAATAAAGAACACAAGCAGTTAACGTGGTTCGGGATAAACTGTCCCTACGTCCACGGCTCGATCAAATCTAGATCGAATAACATCACTAGCTTTCTCCTTTCTTTTTACTCGTTGAGTACGAGCCACAAGAATTATCAAAACTAGATAACTTCTTGTGATCACAAATCTTCTTCCTAAGATTGAAAACTACAATCTAGGAATACAACTGGATCAAAACTAGATCCTAACTTTGGGTTTTGGTAAAAATAAATTTCCAGAAAGTAAATCTTCAAAATAATAAACACAACAGAGAATTCTTGAAGGTTGGATGTGTTTAGAGCGTTGAGAGCTTGAAGATTTTTGAGCAGAGTAATTGCAGGATAATAGCTTGAATTCTCGTCACTCTTTCTGGAGGTGAAGGTGGTATTTATAGCCTCTTTGAAGAAACTATCCGTTGGAGACGATGGTACTCTTTATCAAAGCATTAATGGCTGCATTAAATGCATGGCAGTGAGGTTGAGACACGCGCTGCCAATTGAGAGTGGTTACCACCTTTCACAAGATTTCCCAATGTATTGCCATACTGGGAATGATACGTAGTACATGAATTTTGATTTTCTTGTACTTCATTCCTTAAAGCATGTTGTTGATGTGACAATACACGGAGTGGTTGACTTGTGACAAATTTAGGTATGTCGGCAGTCCACCGTAGTTACTGTGGGGAGCAGCTTGAACTTGATGTCATAACAGCTCGCTGTCCATCGTGTTATAGCTTCATCTCTTTGATTCTTCATTGAATGTGACGACCAGATCGTTTTTGGTATAAAACGATCTACTATATATATGGTAGAGATGATAAGATCGTTTTTGGATACAAACGATCTGCCGCTTGAGAAGACAGCGGGTTGATGTATTCAGTATGAAATGAGCTGCACTACCTCTTGTAATGTGTTGAGAACGATCTGTTGCTGGCCTCAAGCAGCGGGCTGATGTAGTCAATTAGAGACGAGCTGCTCATCCTCTAGAAACTATACTCTTTCCTATTCAAAGCTAAACCTAGTCTAGAGAGCCAGATCGTTATAAGTAAACTTGAAACTTCAAGTTACTTTTACATTTGAGATCTGTTAAAGGATAAACTAGAAGAAACCAATAAGCAAGTATAAGTGTCAGCGAGCTGCTTATATGGGAAGCAGATCGTTATTAATACATAAAACGATCTGCTCCCTACATTAGGAGCTAGCTGACTTACAAAAGAGAAACTTGTTAACTTAGTAATCATTGTGTCCAGGATACCTTTTACTTAGAATAATACAGATCTTGATTTATGTACTAAAAACGATCTGCTTCTATTACACTTAAGATATTCCTTAATAGATGACAATGACTACTTGGTTTCCAAAACATCAAAGTGAAGTTTCGAGTAACATCATCAAAACAAATATCAATTCATGGGGTTCCCAACAGCTGAGATGATTATTACATAAAATAAAGCAACAATAAGCCCTACAAAATAGAGCAAATAAATAGTTCTTCATGTCTATAGATATGCATCGAGAACTTCTCAATAAAGGAGAAGATCAAATTTGCCATGCAGATTAAATTCAGGGAAAAGATTTACATATCATATAATATTATTATAAGAATATAATAGTTACATAACAATCACATTTGTGTAATATATATCTACAGCTTTCTATTACACCACAGATAAAGAAATATAAAAGACATGTTAGACCACCTTTATTGGTGACACCCAATTGCGTGTCATTAGGAAAATGACAAAAAACAGGACCCAATATTAAATCAAAAATAAAATAAAAGGGATGACACTCTTACACATGGGTTGGCCATCCAACCTCTCTTTCCAATTAGGTTATCCAATAATATGGTGTCACGTGGCACCATATTATTTGATACTCAAATATATTAATTTTAATTTTTATATACTATAATATTAAATAAAATATATATAAAAAATATATGAAAATTCATGAATTTAAATTCTCTATAAATAGAGTAGCATATTCATATATTTTGAAGCACAATTATTCATCTATTTTCTCACATATTTCTCAATATTTCTATTTTATTCATTATTCAAATTATGAATCCAAATAATTTCCAAATTCTCAAGGTTATCGAAATTCCCAAAATTATTCAAATTCTCAAAATTATACAAATTCCCAAAATTATCAAAATTCTGATAATTACCCAGATTCTCATAATTATCCAAATTATGAAAATTATCTTGGCTCCCAAAATTATCCAAATTATTGCGAATTTAGGTGAATATATGGTGAACAGAGAACAACTTCGCAATCAAGAAACTCATGATCTCCTTAAAGACAATTTGATTGAGCATATTTGGCAAAAATTTGACACTAATAATTAATATGCAATGTCGTTTATTTATTGGTTTTGTAATTTATTATCTAATGCATCTATTTGTATTTTGGTTTACTTTATTTCAATTATGTAGTCATTTCATATGTATTTGGTATTGAATTAATAAATCCGTTATTTATTTTAAGTTTATAAAATAATTAATTATTATAATTATCAATTAAAATTTTTAAATAATCATTATAATATAATTATTTATTTTAAAATATATTGTATATGTATAATATACACTTAATGAAAATAAAATATAAATATTTTATTAAGAGTTGGTGTCATGGATAAAGTAGTAAGGTTATGAAAATGAGTTATGTTGTGGGTTGTATAGGTGGAAGAGAGAGAAATTAATATTTTATTTGGATGCTTGAGTTGTGAAGGTTGTTGATAAAGATAATCTTAGTAGAAGAAAAAGGAGATTGATGTGGCGCATTGCTGAAAAAGGAGACTGATGTAGAGGAAGTCAACAACCTATTGCACTCTCCCATACCCTTCACCCCACAAATGAAATAAAGTAGCAATATGCCCCAAAGTCAGCAATTCAGTATAGGATTTGCAGGATTTGCAATAAATAAATGAATAAGAGATAGGATTGTAGACTGAAAAAAATGAGATATAGGGAGGAGGTGGATGACATACTAGATTTATGCAAGCATACAATCTAACCATAAGTTCTCCTTATACACAAAGAAATTCACTCAGAGAAACACTTCTAAAAACTTAGCAAGTTACTCTCACTCACACTTGGAGCATATTCGGAGAAGTTCTGCCCAAGTTTTCATTCCAACAAAGAAGCACCCAAACCATTCAAATCTAAAGGTGTAAGGATTGCAAACGGAGGATCAGAAGATGGTAATGGATGGATCCATAGATGGAGGGACACTCATGGTAAGCAATCAACATATAAGGCAAGAAGAACCAAGGAATAGAAGGAAAAATTATATTGCACTCATTGTAAAATCCGTGGTTATGAGGAGGCTGAGTGTTTCAAATTGCATGGCTACCCAGACTGGTTCAAGAAGTTGAAGAACAACAAAAGCAAAGTTAAGGCTAATTATTTGGACTTTGGTTCAGCAAGTGAGCAGGATAACAGGGACTACAAAGGAGCTGAACCAACTACATATTTGTGTAGATTGATGAGGGAAATGAAAGAAGTTCAGCTTGAGATAGCTAAGTGTGGAAGCTTAACTAAAGGAGATCCAGTAGGAACAATGAATCATGATGCCAATATGATACATAAGATAGATGCTAATGATATGCTGTTTAACAGCCATTATGCTTTCACAGCTGGAAGTGAGGTAGATTCCAACTCTTGGATACTGAATTCAAGTGCTTCCTCACACATATGTGGCAATCCAACCCTCATGTATTCAGTAAGTAAACTTGAGCAAATGAATGACATTCACTTACCTGATGGTTCTTCCAGAATGGTATGTTATAAAGAATATGTTAAAGTGAATGATGAGAGGATTTTAAAGGATATTTTGTATGCACCTGGATTTACTCACAATCTTATCATTGTGGCTCAACTGATAAAATACTCGGGAGTTAAGTGTTTATTCTTGAAATCTCATTGTCTTGTTCAGAGAGACATAAATGAGAGGATCATTGGGATAGGAAAGCACATAAGAAAGCTTTATGTTTTCAATCCTAACTTGCAGGACAAATCATATGTTCATACTCTTCATCAAGCTTTACTCACAGTAGGAGAATGTCATGAGACTTTGGGGGGAATGCTTCCTTGGAAACCATGCAGCACATTCAACAATTGGAGGGCAAGCTTAATCAACAAGAAGCTGCAAAAATCACACAGTGTGAGGTATGTCTCAAAGCCAAATTAGCTAGGAGTTCATTCCCTACATTAAATAGGAGATCTGTTGAATATTTTGAGATTATTCATGTTGATGTTTGGGGTTCTTATATGCATGAGAACATATGCAATGCCAAGTACATGATTACTATTGTATAAAACCATACTAGAATGATTTGGACATATTTACTACAGTCTAAAGGTCAAGTTATGTCTGTGCGTAAGGGATATTTTTGTATGATAGAAACATAGTTTGGAAAAAAAGTTAAGGTCATGAGATCTGACAATGGATCTGAATTCTTAAATAACAGTATGGCCTCTTTACTTAGAGATTTTAGTATTATACATCAAAGATCTTGTGTCTACACACCCTAACAAAATGGTTGAGAGCGGACATAGAACCCTATTACAAATAGTTAGGGCTCTTATGTTCCAGAGTCAAATTCCACACATATTTTGGCTATACTCACTGTTAATGGCAACATGGACAGTTAATAGACTTCCAAGTAAAGTATTAGGGTGGAGCAGTCCTTATTTTCATCTATTTGGTCAGGATCTAGACTTGAAGTCTACACCTAAGTTTGATTATCTATCATATGTTGTGAATATGGATCCAAAGAGAACCAAGTTTGCAGACAGAAGTGATAAATGTGTATTTTTAGGGTTTTCACCAAACCATAAAGGATATGTATTATTTCAGTTGGATCATGAGAAGATATTGATTTCTAGAGATTGTTAGATTTCTTCCTACATATGCTTTTGGGAGGGAATATGATAATGTATTTCCTAAAGTAGTTCAAATTCAATAGGAAGAGACACGCGTGTTATTGTTGGTTATAAAGAGTCGGCGGATTGGGTGGGGATCAATGAAGGTGCAGAGACAGTAACAAACGTCATGTCTAGTTCCGAGGAATTCCTAGAGTTTCCTCCAGACTAGGGTCCACAAGAGAGAGAACAGAGTGGGACCCGCACAGACCTCGAGCCCAACGTGCCTCAATTGGGCCAAGCATAAGAGGGAGTGGATGCTTCAAGTAATAAGGAGAACTCTGAAGGTTCTATCCAATTTCCTCTAGGTTGGGGCCCAAATATTATCCATGTGCGCGTTGAGAATGGGCTGCCAACCCCTCAAGCCCAAGTCGAAAATAATTTGATGACAGGGTTCCACAATATTCCGATGATATAGGAATTGACGAGTCGAGAAAGAATCAATATATTATTAATATTATTATGATTCTAATCATATGTGACACTCCCAAATCGCTTCGTTCATATTTATCTAAATTCTTAAATTTTTGACATTTTAAAATCATATTAATCAATATAATATTAATATATAATTATTTTAATAAACAAACTTTCCATATACATTAAAAAATCTATAAATTATATTTGAAAATATTCTCAAGTATATTTTCATGTATATAAAACACTACCAATAATAAAAATAATTTATAAATAAAACTATATATATTTATTTCCATAAAAGAAGCAATCTTCACTCTTCTTATGAACATTAATTATACCAATAGTGCATATGAATTTCTTATCGAAATATATGAATATTTATATATTATTAATACGATTAAGATTTGAATTTTACGTGGCAATCTCAAATTCACATATTTTTGTTTATCTAAATTCTTAAATTTTTGAAATTAAAAAATAAATTTAATCATATATAATATTATATATTTTTATTTCCATATATATTATATTCTTATTTTATGTATAACATTTATTATTATTCTATATTTAAATATTATTTCCATAAATATAAATTAAAATATATTTAATGATATATTGATTTGGTATACATATTCTTATAATTAATTTAATAATAATTTATATAAAATATATAGAAAACTCCGAATCTACAAAAATTATTAATTGTATGAAAATTTCTAGAGTACATATTATTTTAAAGAAAATTTATAATATATAAAGAATCTATTACACATGACAATTATCATATACTTTTAATCATCTTACTATTCGAATGATTTGTATTTTTTTTATTATAGATAATAAAAAATGAACAATCATATTTTTCATTTAAATAATAAAATATAAATATACAATAATATAAAATAAAATATAAATATACAATAATATATAATTTTATCATTTCTATGCATATTTATATATTATTTCATATTTAAGTATTATTTTTATTAACATAAATAAAAATATATTTAATGATATATTAGTTTTAGTATATATTTCGATACCGAACTAAAGATCCAATCAAATAGATAATTTTTGTCCGCAAACTCACACATAGCATCGTTGAGGGATGAAACCAAACTTCATTATTGTATAATATAATTATTTTATATTTCAAATGCCTCACTTATACTCGATAACGCACAAACTTTTGATAATTTTTAAATTAATGTTATTATTTGTATACTCATATAGCTATATTATATTTCAAATGCATCAGTTACATTCGATAACACACAACATTTGAAAAACTTGTAAATTAATGCCACATGAGATTAGCTACTTATTAACATAAACATATACATTAAAGTTACATGTACTTTAAATAGAATTTATACGCATATTAAAATGTTGACATCTAATATGGTTACCATCTATATTTTCAGATAAATATAGAGATAATATCATAGTATTAAATAGATATAACCACATAAATCCATAAATTGGATTGTACATACTCAAACAATAAATTTTATTTAAATAAATATGTGCGTGAGACAATAACATATGGATGATAAAAAATTTTAAAAAGCATTTTGAAATTAGTTTTGAAACAAGCACATTTATATATAATTAATTTGTAATCAAATTATGGACGCAATATATATTGCATATAAATAAATGAGTTTATATCATTTGAGTTTATTTTTATACGAAATTGTGCATGAATGAGTAATTAAAGGATGAGAACAAGTAGTTATTTTATTTCAAATTTATAACACATGTTATTATATGAGCATAAGACGACAATTGGTCGAGTCATGTGTACATGTATTTCAAAAGGGTACATATATATAAATGAACATATTCAAATAATTAATGAGTACCGTAATCATTTCTTAATAAATTTTGAGAGAAATACGAAAAAATTCAAATACGTTCTAAAAAATAATAGTAAGTTGTATGTACATGTCTATTAATAGGCGAGTATATGAGGACTTAATATTTAAATGTGTTTATAAAAACAAATATTATTATATTGATTTGATGATAAACCAATAGTTTATGATAAGATTGGGTTGTAAAATTATTTAAAATTTATTTTAGGATGATTGCAAATTTATTATATGTAAGCATACATAATTAACAATTTTTATTATACACATCTAATATATGAACTAATAATTTATATATTCTCAAACGAGCAGTAATCAATATAATGATGTCAAATATAAATTTATAAAATATTTAATCCCGTCGAAATTAGCCGGGTAAGTTCTAAAGTAGAAAAAAGCAAGATTAAGAACAGTTATCGTAACTTACTAACTTGAAGAAGCAAAGCAAGAAAAGCAGTAAAGGTGAAGAGAATCGACGAGAAAAGGAGATTTTCAATTCTTTTAAGCAAGATTTGGGATGATGAAATCGAAGGTGGAGCAGAGAATGAAATCCTCGGCCTGCAGTAGGACAAAAAATTCTTATTAGTATGATCGGAAAATACAACGCACGGGTCAAATTTTTACGTGTGAATTTACATTTACTTAAGCTAACAAATAATTAATTTATAATATCTAGACCAACCAGAAAAAATTCCTTTTGCGTACATATTCTTATACATTTAATTAGGTTACTTTGGAACTAAATACTCAAACACTGCATTTTAATTATATAATTTATGGTTTTAAGAGTGTTTTTGGGATTCTCGTCGTCAGTTGCTGTTGAAAATTAGAGTCAGTTAGGACTTAGGACGGAAATTATTTTTTAGCGTATAAAAATTATAAACATTCACTTCCATAAGAAATATCCAATTGTACAAATATTTACATAAAATTGAAGATTTACCCTTTAAATATCAAGTCACTTTGATTTGATAATTTATTCCACTTGTTTGGAATAAGACATTAGATAATGTATGTCTCTCTATACAATTTTATCATATATTTTCCCATTGAGTGGAATGGATTCCTAATCGTATCAAAAAATCTTTCTCATCAGCATTGTCTTTCAAAGTGAAGGGAATATATTACCATGCATGCCCTGTAGAATCGTGTTATATATATATATATATATATATATAATTATGAGAACTAATACTTATGTGAGAACTAGGAATCTATCTCCACCATTATTTTTACGCTAATGTACGGTGTAGATTCAATCTATAATTTTTTTAATTAATTTTAATTAATTGATGTTTTAATGAAGTCATTATATAAAAGGACATAGTCAATAATTATTTGGTAACAAAATCTATTCCATTAATTACACAAACAATTGGTGAATCCATCAACAAATAATTCCATGTATAAAAGAAAAAATAAAAAGTTCACTACAGCTAATGACATCGTAACATTAAATTATTAAATTATCATAAATCTAATTTATTAATACTTCAAGTTAAGGATACAAATTTTTCTACATAACCTTTCAACCTCCATTTGATGTATAATAAAAATATAATCAAGCATTATTATAATATAATTGGTGCTTTTTAATTAATGATGCATGCCTTTTAACATGACTATGTATGCTTTTTACATTAATTTTCTTTGTTTTCATGTAAAACTAATTTTAAAATTAATTAAGGATACATGCTTTTTTACATTAATTCTTACGCTTTAAAATATAAAAATATGTGCTTTATATATTGTTAAAAGTTAAATTGAAAAAATTAACTCTTATTTGAAATTAATTTATATGCTTTGATCGTTTTTTCAATCTTTTTACATGTTCTGATCATGTCTTAATTTATCTATCATTATGTATAATTTTTATCTATAAATCCTATAAAAATAATAAATATTTTCATATTTTTTATGCTTTAAAATAGATATTTTCATGCTTTTTATGAATTAAAGTATGCTTTTATGTCATATCATATAAATTATGAAATCTCTATAATGTTTCCAACTAGGAAATTAAACTATCAAATGCCTCAGCTAAAACCGTGATTAGATTTTTTAATTTTGTTGAATTAATTTAAAATTATTAAAATAAAAGGAAGGTGAGGAATTAATAAAACATCCAATCAAATAGAGATAATAGTAAATAAATGAGTATCAATTAGCAAGCAATTGCAAGATTTACTGAAGGTAAGAAATTGAATTAGTTGTAATGTTACTATATTATCCTCACTTGTATAATTAGTCCATAACTATATACATAATAAACCATCAGAGATAGCCTTAGATCTTATTAAATGAAGGAACAACATTAATTCCTACTTCTCATATACGAATTGGGTCTGATAAGAACTCATCTATATATATGAGGGTCAATAAAATTTGATCGGGTTTTTAACTAACGTGAAATTTAATTTCAAGATAATTAAATGACTTAGGGTCGATCTACGTTTCGAGTAGATGACTGTGGTATATTTATTTTCTCTAAACCGATTCCCGATGAGTGAGAAATAATCTTTTAAAGTAAGTCATTTAAAGAATGAAGTTATGTATTTGGGACTAAGTATGGATAGTAACACTTGTCCCACATTGGTTATGAAGCCATCACTCATCATATATATAATAAGATTAAAACATCTTATGGTTTGACAAGTTAGGTCACAGAACGACCTGACGTGCATCGGTCAGATGGCCTAAGGCCTGTTTTTGCTAGTGGTTTGTGCCACTAGTTGTGTCATATTTTGTGTCACGTTATGTGTCAGTGGTCTGTGCCACGATCTGTGCCACAGCCTGTGCCAGTGGCTTGCACCACGGCCTGCGACAATGACATGTCCCATGACCTAGTTTGGTCTACATGAGCTGGCCTCATGTGCTAACCTTGGTCAGTGGCCTTGAGACATTAACTTAGATGAATGTGGACAAAGGCATGTCCAGATTTGAGATTTAATGTGCCTTCAATTTCCATCATTTGTGTAACCCTGTAACGGCCATAAGGCTTAATTGGGCATTATTGCCATCAATTCCAACAGTCACCCATGTGTGGGAATTGACATATAAATAGGTCATTCTAGCAAGCATTTCATATATGCGAAATATCTTGCATACAACCATATTGTTGCACAAACATTTTTTTCATCTCAAGAAGCTCTGTTCTTGATCTTGTTCAGTTCGCCGGAAATCGATTTGTTTGCGGTGCTGCTACACTCCGAGACGAAAGCCATTTGATCTTTGGGGATTTTGCGCCAATCCAAGAGCACTATCAGGGTGTAATTCACTACAACGAAAAATAGATTTCCATACACTTAAAAGTGCCCCAATATCTAGTCTTTCAGGGCACATATGATCTTCGGGGCACTTATCATATGTGCCTCGTGGAATCGTGTTGTGAAAAGGTTGGGGGCACTTTTTAAGTGTCTCATCACAAATAACTTTCCATTCATTTAAATGTGCCCCCATAATTATTTTCGAGCACATATAATTGCCCTGTAAATGTCTAAATCATCTATTAATAAATATAAGAGATATTTATTTGTGTCTTGAAATGAAATATGGAGACACTTATCTGTGCCTTCAAATGAAATATTGATATAAATTTTTGTGTTCCGAAATGAAATATCATTATACTTATTTGTGGCCCCAACTTAAGTGTCGAGACATATATTTATGCCCTTTATATATTTATTGAGGCACGAACTGTGTAGGATTTTGAGGCACTTCATGCTGTCTTAATGTTTACTATGGAGGCACATAATGTGAACTATTAAAACCACATATATGTCCACAAATTCATATTATGGGGCACTTATGAATGTCTTAATGTGAACACATGAGACACTTATTTGAAAATTAGAAGATGAAACATTAGTGCCCCAAATTACTATATCAAGACACTTTCAAACACATATTTGTATGTCTCATAAATGAAGCATTCATAATGCACAAATATAATTGATATAGCTTTAACGCAAATGTAGTTAAATTTTATAGAATCATCAACATCTCAATACTAAACTATTCAACAAACTTAAAGCTCTTGTCAATTATCTAAAAATCAAAATAGAGCCATAGATTTTTTTTTTACATGATAACAAATGCAAAAGTGAAACCGTCAAAAATATCAAGGCCCTTTGAACTTGAGTGTTTTTGTTCCAACAAATTCGTGTGTGGCACCACCATCACTTGAATTACCATCATTTTCTGTAGATAAATCTTTCATTCTTTCCTATAACAAATCAATAAAAATTAATGCTAACAATTAAGACATCAAAATCAATGATAATAAATTAACTAGACTTTATGAAATATATGTAAACTTATAATTGCTTCTCGAATTGCCTCGCACATTGGTGAACCATCTGACGGATAACAACACTTTTCAAATAACTCTGCTCTTGTGGGATATCTGCCCATATGTTTGTACTACAAAGATCATATTTTATAATAATATGATAAGTTGATTCTATTAGTATTCAAAACGATCAAATTTGATAATTAAAGTTATACTAATTCTATATTACCATTATTTCGTTTAATACTGCATAACTTATTTTTCCCATTCTATGAAGAATCTCCAACTTAGCACGAGCTTCCTTTTTCTTTTCGCTAAGTTCCTAATATACAAAAGGTGAAACTTTAAATAAGAAATATAAATAAATCATTAAAATATAAAGTATGTTATTTTATACCTGTGCTTTGTCAGTACACCAATAGTCAAACAACTGCTTATATTGATCTGCATTTACTCTTTTAGGTACATCAATCAATTTTTCTTCAATGGACACACTTGGGTTGAAGTTCAATCTTTTCAATTCTGACTTCCAATTTCTCCACTTGTGATTTATTGATTTCAAAATATAAGTTTCACTCCCAGCACATATATTAAACCTTGCCTGCACAAGAAAAAATGAGAATGCCTATATAAGTTTAAACTACTCACTAATAAAAAAAAAATAAAGAAATAGTATACCCAACAACCTTCACTTCTTTAAGCATGTCGTCCTTGTACGACTTTGGCATTAGTCGCCAATCTGTATAGTTTAATGGAAAAAAAATGCTCCATTCTGTGCAACGGTACCCAAAAATTGAGCCAATGTGCTTGTTCTCTTTTCATCACTACTAGAAAAATGGACATAGATAACATAGAATAGATAACGGTTTTTTTACGATCCGTTATGTATGTGCGTCTTTTTATTTTTTTATAACGGTTTTACGATAAACTGTTATGTTTGTGTACTTTTCATAACACTTACTAACACTTTATTATAAACCGTTATGTATAATATGTATTATATATAACAGTTTCGTAATACTGTTATGAAAACTGTTATAAAGAGTGTTATTAATAATAGAATATACATAACACTTTTTAAAACTGATATGAAATTACACTAAAATATTGTTAACTATTTGTATTGGGAAATAAAAATAATACTTGTATTAGTTTAAATTTTCAAGAAATGTTGTGTATGTAGTGACTATATATTTGAACGATTATAGTAGCTATATAATTAATATTTTTTATCAATGTTGTGTTGGAAGTTCATATATGCACATGCTATGCTACTGACTAATAATCAAAACAGAGTATTCAAAATATATCCACCTATATATAGAGAGAGAGAGCACAATAACCAAATGAAACTTTCTTTTAGACTCCTACTACATATCATATCATATGATTTTGTATGTTCCATTAATTTTTTTAATATATACATTTTTTTCTCCAAGTTAATTTTTTAAACTTTAGTGTAATTTTATATTTAATATTAAGTGCTCATCCTATATCCAATTAAGATATATAATTAATTTTTATTTAACTATAACTTTTAATTATTTTTTGGATTGATAAATTTAGAAATGTAGTGTAGTACTCCCTCCGTACCACTATTTCCGTCCTCTTTTATATTGAGATGAGTGTATTATTTTAATGAAAGAGGACTGAAATAGTGGGACGGAGGGAGTACTATATATTTCACGAGGGTATAAAATAAAACTGATTTCCTCGTTGTTTACTAATTCCAACCTATTATTATTATTAATCATTAAAGACGATATTTGGGAAAAGAATATTAAAAAATACTCTGCAGCTCATAACAAGAAACACAGTTGTTAAATTCACGATGCATATGTGCCAAAATATGTGCAGATACATCAATGAAACATTATATTCTTCTATTTCATCACTGATTCTATGCCCTATTTCAATTTATCTATGCCCTAATTCTTCAATTTCTATGCCCTAATTCTTTTGTTGTCCCAAATCCAGCCGCTATCACCCTGTAACCGCTGACTGCATTTGGCCATATCCAAGTAGAAGAACCTTCATCCCGTCATCTACCTCCTTGGCACCGCCTCTCCACCCATTAAGAAAGTGTTGTCTCAAGCCTCTTATGGTAATATGAACTCCTATCCTTTGGAGCTATGCATTGTGGAGAAGGGAACGTTCAAGAAGATTATGGAACACTTCATTGCAAATGGAGCTGCATTGAGCCAGTTCAAGACTCCTAGGTGCACTACCAACCCTTTCCTGCTTACCATTTTGAACGCCTCTACCATTAACAGGTTTCACAGTACTGCCTATTAGTAGTATTAGTGGCATTGCAACTCCACAACTCCAACTCCATCTCGATCCGTCACTTTTTATCTTATGCTCGATTTTGTAAGACAGTTGCTTAATTTTGTGCTCTATTTGGACCATCATTAACGCGCACACAGATGTTTCGGTTTTGCAATCTGAATTTTTAAATGCGTGGACAATAATTAAGAATTATAGTAGGTGATTTTTTAGCATGTCCACTAATTGTATGTTGATGGTGATATATTAAGAATTAAATCTAGCAGAGTATTAAAAACAGAGCACATGGAACTTTCCGGTTTATCTTCAGCTGTCACATGATGTTCTACGGAACGATGAAATATGGGAGCTTGATTATCGTGCATTTCGAGTTGTGGTGTTTAAGTGCACTTGGGTAGATAACAACAATGGGGTCAAAGTTGATGACACTGGTTTTACGCTAGTGAATATGATGAAAACAGGATACAAATCTGATCCATTCATTTTGGGTATTCAAGCGAAAAAAGTATTTATGTTCAAGACCCAGCAGATCATGCGTGGTCAGTAAACCGTGATGATTTAGAGGACACTTCTCTTCAACTTCGATGTTTCACCAAAGGGGTCCCAAAAATTGATATAAATGATGAGTCAGATGAAAACGAACCACCATGTGTTCGAGAAGATTGCGATGGAACTTGGGTGAACAATGAAAATTGATAGGCGAGTAAGGTATAATTTTTTTATTATTGTTCAGAAATCACTTATTTGTATGAACCTTGTTGATTTTATATTATTTGTACTCGTTTTCTGAAATTATTTGTACTCTTATATTATATAAACTTTTGTTATATATTTTTCAATTATTCAGGGATTATGGACTTAAATACAAGTGATGCTCAAACTTCATCAGCTTCAAAACACACTCAAGCAAGTAGGGCCACTAGGGGAAAGGTTTGTTTAAATGAACTTGCTAAACGAAGAGCAAAAAGACTCAAGTATAACATTTCATTCAACAAGTATGGCCAACCATTTGGTGAAGGTGCATCTCAAATGCAAACATATATTGGTCTTCTTACACGTGAGCATGTCAAAATAACATATAAGACGTGGAGAGAAGTACCAATCGATGTGAAAGAGCTTATATGGGAATCAGTGAATGTAAGTGATAACATAAATTGATTATATTTCTTGTATTTCTATTGTACTTGAATAGATTATATTTCATGTCTAAATTTTCTTGTAGACATGTTTCATAGATCCTGAGACGTGGAGATCAAAATGCTTCAAATCAGCAAATGATAAGTGGCGCACATGGAAGACGAGACTTTATAATAATCATATTTTGCCAAATATTGATAACCCTGAAAAGTTGTATGTGCCGCCCACAGGAGAGGGTATTTCTTCACTAGATTGGAATCAATTTATAAACAAACGAGGTTCCGTAGAGTTTAAGGTATTAAATGATATGTCGTAGCCTTATCAATTTTCAATGCATCACTTATAACAATAACATTATTTCTAAATAATTTACAGGATTGGAGTGAACAACAAAAAGGGAGGAGTAAAAAGAATGAATACCCACATCGTACTTCGCGTAAGGGATACGCAAACTTGGGTGAAACGATGGCAAGTACTTACTTTAATGTGTATTTTTTTTCATTAAGAGGTGTATGCTTGTCGCACAAGATAGCTAATATGACACGTGTTTATATTAATCATTATTATTCTACATAATAGAAGGATGAGTTAACTGGTGACGAACAAGTAGATAGAGCCTTGATGTGGAAGAAAGCAAGAACATCCAAGGATGGGAAAAGTGATGATAATGAGAGCTTGATGACGACATTTCAGAAAATTGTAAGGCATTTTTTCTTTATTTTCTTATTTTTTGTATTTGATTTTGCTCATCTTATCTTATTATATCATTCCATATTTTTAATAATAGGATGCATACATACTAGAGAAAAAAGAAGGAGTATTCAAATCAAATGGTGGTCAAGATGATGTGCTTACACGAGCACTCAATAGACCTGAGCATTCTGGTCGTGTGAGAGGTATTGGGGGTTACGTAACCCCTACTGTATACTTTAACTCCACTAGAGAAAAACGACCTAGAATAGATGATAAGGCACTACATGAATTGGAGGAGGCAAAAAAAAAGAATAGAAGAACAAGATGCGTTGCTTGAGAATTGCAATACACGCATACATCTCCAAGACAAAGTGATCTATGAGCTAGTAGATAGGATGGGAAAAATTGAAGCTACAGTTAGTGCAAAAGAGAAAGTTCACGAGGAAATTGATAGTTGTTCTGGCAAGCAACCAACACATAAGAAAGATGTAGATGATGATGTGTTATTCGTTAGCAAGTCAGATTCATTAATGGTATGTATTATACATTATAAATAGGAACAATATATTTTTATATTAAAAATGAAATTTATGATTTTATATATTTTTCCTTTTCAGGGTAAATCAGTGGCACTAAAGTTGGGACCGTCAAAAGCAGTAGTCGCTTATGGAACGGTAGTTCCTGCTGGCCCTAAACTATATGGTAGTGCAATGCCTAAAGATTGCTTATGTGTATCGGTGGATGAAGTTGTCGATGGAAAAGCTTTGTTGCCATTCCCTATATCAGATGAGATTGATGCAGTTGGTAATGCACTAGCAACCCATGTTGCGTGGCCCGATGCATTGGTGACGACCAGAGATGAGATAATGATATTTTAGTTAGATATGTTTCGGTAATCTTTTAGAATCAAATATTTTTAAATCTAACATTATGGTGCAAACTTTTTAGGAACCATCTAAGAAGAAAGTTGCAGGAAAGACAGTTGGTTGGGAAAAGAGGATCAAATGTTATACATCTTTACCTCCAACATTGAAAGCATTATACTGTTGTTTTGAGAGATCCATTAAGAATGATCGTGGGATACATATTACACTAGATGTTGAAGTATTTGGCTTGTCTCAAGAGTTATACACAATTTTTGAAGATGTTATTCCCTTTTGTGACTTGAGACCAATTACTGGAAATTGCATTTATGCATATGTTTGGTACTGATTTAACAAAATACTTACTTTGGTTTTTTAGAAAAAAAAAATTTATAGCTAATTTGTTGATATGGTTGATCATTTGCAGGTACTTGTACCAAAAGATGAAAGACAATGAAATGACTCATAAATTCATGTTTGTGAATCCATTTTCTGTATCACGTGGAGAAAAGCGTGATGATCGGGTGCATGCCTTGACTGATAAGTTACTAATTGAAACCTCAAACCATCTTGTCATCGTACCTTGTAACGTGGGGTAAGTGAACCTGTTAAAAAAATATCTATATATTTTCTTTATTATTTAGTCTATTAACTTATTATTTGTTTGGAATGCATACGGGATAGAGCACATTGGATTCTAACAGTCATTGAACCTCACAAAGGTTGTGTATATCTGATGGATCCTCTTTATCATCGGAATCGTGATGCTACATGAAAATCCATAGTTGACACGTAAGTTTTATAATATTTAAGTTATTTACTTATTGAAAGACCTTTAAATTTACACTTTGAATTTATAGTTTTATCATCGTTACTAACTTTATTTTAATTTTTTTAATATTGTTATCCATTTTTTTCTTTGAAGCTCATTGACCATTTTCTATGCAAATAACTCGAAGAATTTCAAGAAAATCTCAAATTGGGAGATTGTAAAGGTTTGTTACTTGTTTCTCTAACATTACTTCAATGTGTCGCAATAGGAATTTATATGATACAGAATACATGATGTTTAAATTTTGTCACAAGGAAGAACGAGTATTTACTGTTCCAAGAATGAGAACGTGTTGAATCTGGCATAGAGAATATGTTGTTGACACTTTTATGCATAATTAAGATCACGTATCTGCCCCTTTTGTTTTTATGGTTGATATTGTCTCTTTATCAAATTATATTATTGATCATTAGATGTTGAACTATCTTAGAGAACAATATGGCTTTTGGATTACACCAATGATAAGTTATGAATATAGAATATTCTTTATTTCCCTAACTTAGTTTATATTTTAATTTCATAGGGTCCTATTCAACCTGATTTTGAGCAATGTGGTTTTTATGTGTTACGATTCATGAAGGAGATAGTCGACCGGTTGATAAAAGAAGACTCCATATCTTTCGGATCACAGGTAATAATACATATAATATTATGTGTATATATATATATATATTTATATATATTATCAACACTTACAATATTTAGATATTTTTATCTTGTGTTGTTTACAGTTTAAGAAAAAAGAATACTCCATTCGTGAGGTCAATGAGGTTCGTGAGGAATGGGCTTCATGTGTAATTGATCATATGTTGGATTAACTTAGTTTTGGATTTAGTATATGATGCAACTCATGATGATATGTTATTTTATTTTGTAGTTAGTTTATGAATGATTAGACATGCTTGAATATTTAGAATTTGACTTTTAGATTTGTTGTATTGGATTGGATTAATCTTGTTATAATAGATGGACATGGTGCTTTTAATGTTAATTTGTAGTTTGATTGGTTGCATTTATAATGTTTAATAATTGATGTTATTAATTTATTTTTGCAAATTAATACAGATTATTTGAAATGAGAAAATAGAAAAAATAAAAAATATTGCTAAATATTAACAGTGGAATAGATAACGCTTTCGTAATAAAA
This sequence comes from Leonotis leonurus, assembly GCA_026898415.1. Classification (NCBI taxonomy): domain Eukaryota; kingdom Viridiplantae; phylum Streptophyta; class Magnoliopsida; order Lamiales; family Lamiaceae; genus Leonotis; species Leonotis leonurus. The sequence continues at coordinate 1,132,894 of JAPKLX010000051.1, read as the reverse complement.
GTGTTAACTTTTCTATTCAAATAATAACAATTATAATATTTTTAATAATGATTAAAAACTGTAATGTATAAGTTAAAAACATAACGTATAATCAATTTTTCTTAACGGTTTGAAAACGTTATTAATATGTAGTATAGATTACGCTATTTTTGTGTTTTACATAACGCATATAATTGTCATGTAAATAATATATAGATTAACGCTTTTTGAGTTTTGATAACGGTTAAAAACTGTTGTGTATGTGAGTCTTTTCGCTCATACATAACGGTTCAGAAGCGTTATCTAAAATAGGTATTATAGATAACACACAAATTTAACACAGTTTTTATTGCACATACATAATAGTTAAAAAGCGTTATGTATGTGCGTTTTTGTAGTAGTGCATCATTGGGTTGGCCAAAATTATTGAATGAAACATCAAGATGTTTATTTAAGCCCCAAATATTAGGCATGCAAGTAGGTCCTCTTCGCTTCATTTTCTTATTACCATCTATGATAAGAAGATATATACACATAGTACCATACACATAAGAAGATATATACACATAATTACTAACCAGCTTGAGTTGTGACATTGACAGAATTATCTGCGTTTGCTCTATCTGTGACAACTTGGGTACTTTCTCTCATGTTACTCAAATTATTTAGAACTAAACTTGTACACCAAATATGAGTGATCATATTTAGAACACACAAAAAAAACACTAAATAAATTAATGACAAAAAATACAACTTCTTTCCGACTCAATTGAATGATTCAAGAAATCAAGCATGTTGTTATTTTCTTCACGACTTTGATGCCTTACACGTTTGCTGCGAGGTCTTCTTACTTGAACTACATTTCTTTCACATAAGTTTATGCCTGCATTATATAATAAGATCAATTTTCTGAATACTTATTCATAAGCAAAAATGTCAATAGACAATGAAATAAAAACCAATTTAACCTTCAGTTTCTTCATTTAATGAACGGGGGATTGTCTCACTTGGATCAGACCTTTGATGCATAATACATTTACCACGAGTTCGAGCCATGACCTGCATATATAAAATAATGATTTAATAGCTTAGATTTATGCAACACAATTTAAAAAGTAACTAAAATCAACTTACCATAATTATGGAGTGATGATAAAAAAAATACTTGTAACTCATGAACCAATATAACATGATTAATACAACAATAGACAACACTATAACTCTAAAAATTATTACTAAAAAAGTATGAATTCATAATAACTAAGTACAATAAGAAAATAAATATATAACTCAAACTATAACTTCTTCCACATCTTCTCTAACCAAACTTATATTTTCATCCTCATTATGAACTTCTTGATCAAGAACACGAGTTTCATGAATTGCATCAGCATCTAAGCTCAAAATAGGATCTATATCAAACATATCTCTAGCTTTTGTCTTTACAACAATGTGCCACCCTTTCTCAATTGGATCTTCGACATAGAAAACTTGTTGTGCTTGACAAGCTAAGATAAAAGGCTCATTGTGTTGCCTCAGTCGAGAAAAATTGACCATTGTGAAGCCATATTCATCAACTTTTTTTGCTGTCCTCGTTGAGATCCAATCACAATCGAACAACACTATCCTTCTACCCATAAAGTACTCTAGTTCAATAATATCTTTTAGCACTCCATAGTATGTGACATCCCCAACAATGGGATTATTGTCACTTCTACTTGCAAAACTACTAGTTTGTGCATTAACAACAAGACCACTATTTTGAGTTCTCCTTCGAGTATCATATTTTTTCACATGGAATCTAAATCCACTAACTATAAATCCTCTATAACGTTTTCCCACAAGGTTTGGACCTCAAGCTAATGCCCTAATTTCTTCAGGTACTTGGTTCCCAGAATGATACAAGCCTTCAACCTGTTAGTAATATAAAAAATAAATCAAAAGTAATATTAAAAAAATAAAGATTATTCAAACTAAATAATATAAAAAGAAAGTCTAACTTACATGGTTATAAAAACAATTGGAAAATGTTTCACTATGTATTCGCTCAATATCCTTTTTATCAAGACGAGGATATTCATGTTCTACCAACTCCTTATGTTGTCTGCGTAATTTAGCAACGGATAAGAATATCACAACATAATGGTAGCTTAATAATAGTTAATGCAACTAGTTACTTACTTGATGAAAGGTTCAATCGAACTACAATTGAAAAGAATATATTGGTGTGATTTTTTCTTCTTTTCAGCATGAAGATTTCTTCCTTCCCAATATGGCGACCAGAATTAGAAAATATTGGAAACTCCACTGAATTATCACCACTAGAATCATCATTTCTCCTAATTTTATTGAACCTTTTCTCAACATCATCTAAATATCTGGAATAGAATGTTAGGCACTCTTCAAGCAAATATGCTTCAGCTATTGAACCATTTGGACGACTTGGATTTCGCACATAAGATTTTAATGTGGACAAGTATCTGAAATTCATAAACTAACTTTAAAATCTAGAACTTTCTTTCATTAATATAATACAAAAAATAATGTTGATACCTCTCAATCGGATACATCCAACGATATTGAACTGGTTCGGCAATCTGAGCTTCATATGCTAAATGTATAGGTAGATGAATCATGAAGTCAAAGAATGAAGGAGGAAAAATCTTTTCCATGTCACATAGAACTTTGACAATGTCTTTTTCCATACGAATCAAGTCTGCTGGATTTAGAACCTTTGAGCAAAGGTCTCTAAAAAAACTGCACAATTTTATAAGCGGGTTCCTGACATGCTTTGGCAGAATCTTACGCAATGCAATAGGAAGCAATTGTTGCATCAAGATGTGGTTATCATGACTCTTTAAACCATAAATTTTATTTTCATTCACTTGAATACGCCTTGAGATGTTTGATGCATAGCCATCGGGTACTTTAACATTTCGAAGAATATCACAGAACATATCTTTCTCCTTTTTTCTCATTGAAAAACAAGCAGCCGGCAAATACCTCTTTCCCAACTCCAATGTAACAGGGTGTAGTTCATTCCTTATGCCCAAGACTTCCATATCAAGACGAACATTTTCATGATCTTTTGACTTTCCTTCTAAGTTCAAAAGTGTACCCATAACATTATCACATACATTTTTTATATATGCGTCTAAGTTATGGCGTATTATGAGATCTTTCCAATATGGTAAGTTAAAGAAAATGCTTTTTTTTTTCCAATTGTGAGGAAGGGACGGATTATCATTCACTTTCTTTCCAAATCTTACATTAAATTCAGCTAATTCCTCTAACACCCTAGGACCACTCAAACTTCGTGGAGCAGAACGATGTTCTTCATTTCCATCAAAAGCTATAACATCTCTTCGATAAGGATGGTTACGATACAAAAATCTACGATGACCCATGTAAGACTGTCACATCCCCATTTTACTTCTCTAAGTAAAGTCGAGGAAAACGTGACTAACAGGGAATACGGATAAAGGAACGAATCAGAAGTAAGTGATTTTAATCACATCTTGCAATATGGAAACAGTTACAAGTCTGACAATACATGGTTCGATACGAACGAAATAACCGATAAGCTCTTAAAGCTTTAATTAAGGATTAGCAGCGGAACATCAAAAGAAAGTAGCTAACAAGTTCTTGAATCTAAACAAAAGTCTGGCAGCGGAACTGGATCAATTTCTAGATTTACATGTATGATGACATATAAATCACCGAGAGTAAAACAACAAGAGTTTGACAAAAACCCACCGCTGAGCCTTCCACTTCGCCATCACGGCTTAACCTGCACATTTATAAATATATGCAGGGCTGAGTACGAAAGTACTCAGTAGACACATGCCGAAATCACATTCGTACTGATATATTTGCAATTTCCGTAATACAGTGCAACACAGGGATTTTGTCACTAAAGAACCTATGTTCACTAAAATTCTTGTGATCTTAAAAGTTCGACTGATTAGTCTAAGTTCTGGAGTAATCAAGCATATCTGTAATTCTGTGTGTCGGGAAAGTGGCCACTTTCCACGAACACTGAACCGGCCAACCCGCTAAGATGACTCACGGTTCTGGTGTACACTAACCTTAAAAGATATAGATCTTTAGAGGTCCGAAATCGATTAATTGCTCAACAGATACGCATCATACCAAAATATAAATATTTTCGACAATGCAATACTTCATAACATTTCAAATTCTAAGCATTCTAAACGAAAATCATACTTTCGTACAACGCATACGATTTTAGTTGTAAAGGAAAGCCTACCTGATCTGCTTCTTTGTCTAATGATAATCTGGTGAAGATCGACTGGAAATTTCCTTCGCTGAGCCTTAATCGAAAGTAAGAGGAAAAATACTCTTCGTGAGTATTAATTGTCTTATCTACTCAAAATGAAATTATATACTATTATTTCATATTTTATTCTAATTATTACTCAATTTAGAATTGAGTTTTTAATAGTTAAACCAACTCATTATTGACGAGTTCCAATAATCATCTACTTATCGAATTTCTCTATAATATTCTCTAAGTCATTCTATCTAATTTAAGGTACTATAATAAGTCGAGATAGCTTACTCGAAATAATCTAATTAACACTTAAGAATTTATAGGATCGAAATCCGGCTGCAAATCTCATTTCTTATTCATAACTCGGTCAACTTAATCAGTTGGGGTCAACTTGACCAATAATAATTTCCTTAATTAATTTACATCTAAATTCTAAGATTTAAATAATTTAAGTCAATTTTTTTTAGACTCAATCATAGTTCGTTCCAATTTATTTAATTGGGGCTCGTCTTTTATAACCGGAAACCTTAACCCGTCAGATTAGTTGGTTCACAGCTCGATAAATCTTACTTCGAGGTCCAGCCCATTCGTTTATCATTCAAACTATCCTAACCCTAGACACATTGTCACGTCCCCATTTCACTTCTTTAAGTAAAATCGAGGAAAACGTAACTCGAAATAAACATACGGATAATGACACGAAACGAAAGCGTTTACTTGAATGAGGATCGGAATACACCTCAGAATAAGTGATTATAACAACATCTTGAAATATGAAAAACGAGCACAAATCTGAAATACGTAGTTCGAAGGCAAGATAGATAGCTAATAAGTTCCTAGGTCTAAAACAAAAGTCTGGCAGCGGAAACTGGATCAATTTCTAAGTCTACATGTATGAAGACATGTAAACCCCCAAGAGTAACTGCTAATTGAGTACGACAAAACCATCGCTGAGCACTCCTCCTTTACATCACAGCTCAACCTGCACATTTATAAATATATGCAGGGCTGAGTACAAAAGTACTCAGTAGGCACATGCCAAAATCGCATTCATACATATATAATTGACATTGCCATATCACAGTGATACATAGGGATTTTGTCTGAAAGAAACCTATGTTCACTAAATTCTTTTGTGGGATCTAAAAGTTTGACTGATCAGTCTAAGTTCTGGAGTAATCATACATATCTGTAATTCTGTGTGTAACACTAAACCAGCCAACCCGCTAAGATGACTCACGGTTCTGGTGTACACTAACCTTAAAAGATATAAATCTTTAAAGGTCCGAAATCGATTAATTGCTCAACAGATACGCATCATACCAAAATATAAACATTTTCGACAATGCAATACTTCATAATATTTGAAATTCTAAGCATTCTAAACGAAAATCATACTTTGGTACAACACATGCGATTTTATTTGTAAAAGAAAGCCTACCTGAATGCTTCCTTTGATAGGATCTGAATTCTTTCTCGTTTAGTATTTCCTTCTTCCGTAACCTTAATCGTAATTAAGAGGAAGATACTCATCGTGAGTATATAATTTATTTTATAAAATGAAAATAATATTCTATTATTTCCTTAATTATTTTAATTACTTACTCGACTAATATTCGAGTACTCATAATTTCTATACTATTTCTGTAAGATTTTAAATCAATCTTTGATTTATTAAATCCTTACTTATTTTAGTCTATTAGAAATTCTAGGCTTGGCCCAAAATAATTCTAACACTTCCACTTTCAACATTAACAATCCGAGCCCATAATTTCGGCCCAGCTATTAATTAATTCTAGCCCGTAAGATACACCTGACCCGGCCCATTCAACTTATCCTTAATCTGGCTCATTAAGATTTCTAATGTTGTTCTAATTTAACTCTAACCCTAACACTTAGTAGTCAACCACACCCATTCCATTCATTTATCTCTCTCTTTCTCTGCATATACCTTCTCTCCGTCGAGGCTTCTGCCTTCCTCGTCGCCTCCGTCGAGTTCTCAGCCTCGCTCTGTGGCAACGCGTCAGCGCCAACGTTGTCTCTCGTTGGCTCACCCTCTCTCAGCTCTTCTATCGACAGAAGTGGCGCCATCGATGGCGCTTCCTCTTCCGGCGGTGAACTGCCTCAAGTACACCTTAAATCCTTATCTCCCAAAATTCTCCTTCATCCAGCCTCATCTCATCTATCTTTTCTTGATTTCCTTCTCTCTTTTTTTTTTTTTTTCTGCATCTCACCCTCCCTAACCTTCTTTCTCTCTGTTTTGTTCTTGTTCTACACATGCAGTTCCTTCTCTTCTTCGACAGACAGCAGTGGATAACTCCCAATGGGGATTCCCTCTGTCGTCTATTTCTTTTTTTCTCGACTCCGCTGCCTACTGTCTCCCTCTGGTAAGTCTCGTTCTCTTTTCTTTATTTCATTTCTTAATTCTCTAGCTCTACATGTGTTAATTTCTTTTTATTAATAAATTCTGCAATTTTAGTCTTCCTTTATTTCTGGCTCTGATCGGAGTAAGAATCGCAGGGTGAGGTCTAGCGACAGTAGAAATTTTGTTATACTGCAGAAGGTAATTCCTTACCTTTTTGTAGATTATACAGTTGGTTTGGTTTAAGAGTGTTTTAAAATCTTAAGTTGCTTTAAAGTTCTAAACTGTTTCTTCTTCTCTGCATGTTGATTAACCCTTGGGTGCTACGGGTTCTTCTTGTGGAGGGGAGTTATGCCGTGTCTTGGGTTGAGCAGCTTTTCTCAAGCTAAGTTCTTAATTTAAACTCTGTTATTACCCCACTTTTCTGTTTAAGATTATGCATTCTGAGATTCTTAGCATTAGTTGGTAGTGTTATTGGTTTAAAGGAAATGAATTCTGAATTGGTTCTAAAATTCTATTTGTTGAGTTTGTATTATGTGTTTTAATAATCTGGAGGGTGTAATTCTGGGATTTCTTAACATATACAGTTCGTTGGGAATTTCTATCTGAAAGTAGAGACATCTAGGTTTGATATCATGCTGTAGATGATTGTATTTATGCCTAAGATGTACTAATATCCTAAGTTCTTTCTATGGCCAAAAGTCTGACTCTGAATTCATAATACAACCTTCTACGTGAAATTCTGGAATTCTATATATATATAGGCAGTTTCTATGTTCCGAATTTTGAAGCCATAACAAAATATAAATGTCTGCATTTCTGTATGAGAGTGTATAGGTTCTAAAATTTCTTTTTTAAAGCATAAATCTGATTTGTGAAGTCTAAAACCTAAATTGTGTACATCTGTTTTTCTAGTTTAAAAACAGGGCATCTAGAAAGTTTAAAAGCCTTCCTACTCATGTTCTGATATCCTGACCTTAGCATGCTTCTGTTCTAAATAAAACATGGAATGGGTGGATTATATATATATAGTTGTTTGGGAGGGTCTGCATATATATATATTCCCTACGTAGCAGTTTCTGCATATACCATAATTGCTTAAAAGATTAATAGCAGGCTGAAAACATTCTGTAGTTTAGATTTAGTGGTTCTAACAGTTGTGGTTCATGAGTTTAGCATGCTATCTTTGTTCTAAACTAAAGTAACAGAAAGAAGGTACTTACTTCAGATGTCTGATTTGGGGTTTCTTTGGTGTATTTTCTGTGAAAGTAGATAAAGAGAGAATGGTTTTAGTTAAGAACTTGACAACACACTGAAGGTTTGAAACTGTTGTTACCTTACTGGTTCTGAAAATTCTGAGTGGAAAAAGCTTCTTAGTGGATGAAAATTTGAATGGGACAGACCTCTGGATGGTTAGGATTCCTTCGTAAGTTTCTGGTGTGTAGTATGAACTGAGTTCTTGAATTAGAGAAGTGTCTCTATCTAGAGCTTCTAAGTGTATAAGTAGAAAGACTACGGTTGCATTCCCTAAATTTAAACATCCACATTACTCACTCTAGTATTCTATTACACAACTATAAACTCAAGTGTTATGCTATGTTGCAGGCTTCATTGACTTCTGGGGTAATACTTAAATGTGATATCATATTATATATGGTGCAGGAACTGATTATGAAGGGTGGGAGAAGTGCAGCTCGATCTGCTGCCTTGCTGCCTTAGGGTGATTCAATGGGTGATGCAAAGCAGTCAACTATCCATAACTTCTTAGGCTAAGAATCTGTTCCTCAGATTTCTTGCTATATCTTTCCTTTTACTTTATAGGTCTAAATGTAAAGACCAAGTCTATGGTAGTACAGTAACTTTGGTCTCCTACCATAACTTCTTTTTCCTTGAAACAATCTGCTCGGCAGATTGATTTCCCCTTTTTTTTTATTTCTTGTTCTTACCTTAGCAAAATTCTGAATGTATGAAGCTTTTATCTCTTTTTTTTCTTTTTTTTTTAAGTACACGATAGTTTCATGTGTGAAACTAAATCTCAAATCTGTAATCTATGTACAATAATTAACTTATCTATTGTAAGGGATTAGCGTTATTTATATATCTAATTTCATGCAATTAGCCACATCTTTTCTTATAACGTATGTTTCATTTCTTAATCTTCTAGTTACACGATTAAGGCATAGGTTTTTATTATTATTATGATTACATTATTATACTAATCTTACAATACACCACTACTAAATTGTAGTAATATAGTCATTAATTAATAGTAATCCAAACCATCATCCCTCGTTTGTTTTCACACAACACTAAAAAAAATCGTTAACTCATATACTCCTCTATAGTGTATAATCTACACTACTAATTGTTTAAGCTTCTTCTAGATAATTTAATTATCTCATAGAACTCCAACTATCGATCATGCAACTAAATAATTTATTTAGTTCGTTTTCTTAATACACCCCATTGTCTAGATGAGCTTACAAAGTAATTATCATACTCCCTGACTAAAACGTGCACGAGAAAAAAAAATAGTTACTGATATCAATTAGCTAATTGATATAAAATACAACAGAAATTTTATTATCGAGATTTCTGTTACAATATAATAAAAGAGAATTTTACGGGCCATTACATACACTCAGCCGCTTCCTCCTTTCTCCATAACGATTTCTCTCTGTTCTCTCATCCCTCTCTCTTTTCTTTATCAGAAAGCATTCAGCCTTCTTCCCTCTTCTCTATTTTTCTCTGTTTCTCTCTCTGCTTCTGGACAGCCGAAGCCCGCTGCTCTCTGGTTCTCTCCCGCAGCGCCGTCCCTGTCTCTCTGCTCTCTCTGCCTCTCATCGGATGGCAGAGTCTCGTCAACATTTCCCCATTCCTCGGCGTTTCTCGGCTGCTCCTAGTAAACGCAGCAACGGCAGACTCACGCCCAAGCTTTATCACCAAGACCTCAAGGTAGAATTCCTACCCTTTTCAATTTCTGTATTTTTAAAGTTTTAAGATTTGTTCTTGCATGTTTGGCTTTAATGATTTCCTGAAATTTCTCCACATACTCCTCAGATTTTCCACCCCTTGGTGCTCCGTCTGCCTCGGCTCTCAGATTCGCGGTTGCTCACTTCTGGGTGAAAGAAACCCGCCAGCAGCAACTCAAGGTAAGCTCCTCTTCCTTCTCATTTTCTTAAAGTTTCTAGCTTAAATTGAGAATTTAAAGTTTATACTGTTACGAGCTTGTAATATAAATACTAAGTATAGTTCTTCTCCCGACATAGAACCTGCTCTGCAATTGCTGACTTAATTGTATTTTAGTTTTCAATTATGCATGTGTACAATCTGATTATCTCCTTATAATGTTTTAAGAGTTTTGTAGTAGCAACAACAAGAAGAGCTGATTTAAAAGATAATGAGGGTGGTGCAGAGTGATGCTTTGGTGATGTTGATAAGGTACATCTCTGAAAGCTCTTAAGCTCATGAGTTAGGTTTCTAAATCTGAATATTTAGATTTTAGCTCTATGTTTGGATATCTTATGCTTTGTTTTGAGCTCTATTTCAGATTGTAATATCTGAATCTATGTCTTGTATTTAAATTTTATGGTTTCTGAAATTTGTATGTGTATATGTTCTGTACTATTATGCATATAAAGTGGAGTAGGAAATGTTCTTATTTCTATGTTATATGTTCTGAAGATATGCTATATGTTATATGCTATAGGTTCTGAAATCTGCAATTTGTTTCTAACTAACTTAGGATCCAAAAGCTTCTTAGTTCTCTAACTTCTTGATCTGCTAGTTCTGAACTTAAACCTTAAAAGTTTCTAATTTCTTACTTCTCTGTTCTATGAGTTCTTTGGTTTGTAATATCTGAACCTCTATATACGGTTCCTATGTGCAGAAAGTTTTGTGAACGAAGAAGTCTAAGTTTAGTGTTTCTTTTAATAAAATAGAGAGTCTAGAACAAATTTTAAGGGATAAGACTTGAGTATTAACAATTTACACTCACACACACATATATATATATATATAACTCTATATCTATGTTCTGAAACAGGGAGAATAATCTTTTCTAAGTTCTGCCATTACTGAAGCTCTATGTTCTGCATGTGGTCTTTGTTCTAACCCAGAGTTAATATAGAAGGGAAGATACTTACTTTAGATGTCTGATTAGGGGTTTCTCTGGTGTCTGCTCTGAAAGAAAATAGGAAAAGGAAACTGATTGAGTTGTGAATTTATCACCAAGCTGAAAGGTTTAGATTTCTGCTTACCTTACTGCTTTTCAAATGGGAATTGGAGTGATCAAGGGGTTCTTCTCTGGAGTGAAAATGCTTCTATGTGAGTGTTTAAGTGGTAGAGAAGGTATGTAGTAAGGTATGATATAAAAGTGTTTGGGGTGTTTTAAAACGTGCAGGGTTCTATACCTAGTCTGTCTATTTCTAGACACTTGAGTTATCCTATACATATTACAGCTTGCTCTTTACTGCCCCTGTTATAAATCTGGACTTTGGGGGCTGCCCTCAAGTTGATGTGCTTTCTCCTTTTTGTTGCAGGTGCTAGGCGGCTGGGAAGGTGTTGGAGTGACAGCAGCTGCTGTTTAATTCCTGCTGCTCGTTTCCTTCCTTCCATTATTTTCTTCTTTCATTTCTTGAGTTCACATTAATGGGTATACAGATTTAGGCAGGGTAAAATCTTATATTTAAGCCAAAGATACAAGCTAGGGATTCTTGTCTATTCTGCAGGATTAAGTTATACAGTAGTATCCTTAGTTCTTATTGTATTGCCTCATAAATGTATTCTTATTTTTCATTTGAACATGACTCAAAGTCAAAGATCTCTCCCTTTTCATTGATTGCTGCAGAGTACATATATATATAAAGACTTACTGTACTTTTATCATATATATACTTTAATTCTATACTTACAACATATATCATACGTGTATCTACCTATTGTATGGAATTTACATTATACTATATCTCTCATTTCATTTGCAAATAAAAGCATTCTTCCCAATATTAATTGTTACATTTCTATTTCTAATAAAAATGACTTATACACAGATTATCATTAACGAGACATTAAATACTAATCCTGTAAGTATACCACTTCACTAGTAATAATTTAATCCACTAATTACTAAGAATACAACTCATAATCCTTTTCACATCATTTCTTTATTAATACTAATTCATATATCCTTTTACGGTATATAACCACACTACTAATCGTTAAATACTTTGCTAAGTAATTCAATTATCTCCTCGAACTTTGACTATCGATCAATGCACCGAAATACTTTTAATTAGTACGTCTTTTAAATAATCACATTATCTAAACGAGCTTACATAATATCAATCATTACACAAAGACTATAAAGCGCACGAAATGAATAGCTACTAATATCAATTAGCAAATCGACGTTTTAATTTATATACGAAATTTTTTTATCGCGATTTCTGGTACAGGATAAATAAATAGAAAAATTTTACGGGTCATTACAAAGACTGTTTGCGACTTTTAGGCAAATACATGGAACATGTATCCTTATGACAAGATGGGCAAGCTAGTTGGCCCTTCGTACTCCAACCAGACAAATTTGCATATGCCGGAAAATCATTAATTGTCCATAGCAAGGCAACACGCATCTTAAAGTTTTCTTTGGAAGATGCATCATATGTATCAACTGCATCCCATAATTCTTTTAATTCTTCTACTAAGGGCCGCATGTATACATCAATGTTATTCCCAGGGGATAAAGGTCCGGGAATAAGCAAAGTTAGAAAGAAAAATGGCTCTTTCATACACATCCATGGGGGCATATTGTATGAGGTCAATATAACAGGTCATGTACTAGGAGCAATAGTCATTGTCTTAAATGGACTGAATCCATCAGCTGCTAGACCTAGCCTCACGTTCCTTGATTCACTAGGAAAATCACTATGTCTACGATCAAAGTCATGCCAAAGGGGAGAATCACTAGGATGTCTTAAGTAGTCATTCTTCGTGGATTCTTTCTTGTGCCAACTCATGAATGATGCAGTTTTAGATGACATAAAAAGTCTCTGTAGTCTAGGTTTTAACGGAAAGTACCTTAAAACCTTTGCTGACACTTTTTTGCACTTTAAAGATAACTCATCCTGACTCACAAAGTTATTATCAGGTTCAACATATCTAGATGCATTGCACACATGACAAACAATATCTTTCTCATGCTCTTTCCAATACAACATGCAATCATTCGGGCATGCATCTATCTTGATATAATTGAGTCTCAATTCTCATATTATCTTCTGTACCTCATAGTAAAATGTAGGTAATGACTCCGTCAAATCTTGAAATGCTTCTTTCAATAACTCAAGAAGCATTGTGAACGATTTGTTAAGACCATTTCTCAATAACTTTGAGATGAAAAAGTCTAACTATAAACTTTAGCCTTGAAAATTTCTTGTACCCTGGATATAATTCATGTTGAGCATCATCTATCAACTTGAAAAAAGCTTTAGCTTGTTTTCATCTTCTACATTTTCATCAATATTGTCAACCCCAAAAGCATCACAAACCAAATTATGCATGTCATCTTGCATATCTGTGTGCCTATAGTTATCAAAACTAATAGGATTAGATGAAGATCTCTCCCCATGTGTTGTCCAATGCGTATCACCCTTCATAAACCCATGTCAAGTGTTATGTTGCAGTTTCTCTATTTACCCACTCTGAATTCTTACAGCGTTTGCATGGGCATATAATTGTGCCACTAAGACTTACGCTATAAAAAGCCATATCAAGAAATTGATTTAAGCCATTTTTGTATTCAACTGATAATCTATGTTTTTGCATCCAACTTTTATCCATTATGAACCTATTTAAACAAAAAATTAAATCATCTTATCAATATTGTGAACAAGGCAACCGCTAACTTAGTAAGTTAAAAAATTTGATTCATTCTTTTATGCATTAATTAAATAATTTTTTGATGCAAAAACACGGTGCTTTAAGTTATATATATACTATAAGGATATATAAGTAAAATAAACAATGATCATCTAGCTCATCTTTCTCATTTTTAGGCTTAATTTATGGAGTAACTAAATGACTCTTAATTCTACAATTTATTTTTTAAAATCTAATATGTGTTGATTATATTATTGACCAAGTAGTTATGCCTTATTTAGTTATCAATTAATTACTACTGTTTATGCATTATTTGAATATTAAATAAGCACTAACCATTAAGTATTTAAGCATTGAAAATTAACACTACATATAAATATAATTATATCAAGATTTTTTATAAGTAAACAACGCTATTCAACAATGCTATTCATTATTTAGGCATCACTTATTCTGAGATGTATAAAATGTAAGCATTGAGTATACACAAATTAAGCAATATGTCCATACAAAATAAGCAACTACTTTATTACATTAAGATTAATTATATAGTGATTTAAACTAAAGTCAATAATGCTTACTTCTTATTTCAATATTACTATGGTGAATTAATAATATGCATTGCTTAAAACAAAAAATTGGATATTGCTTATGTCTTGACGTTTTACTGCAAATATGAATTAATATGTCAATTTTCTTTTTTAAAAATAAAACTAATTCCCCCACTACATATATATGTCAATGATCATATATTGTATGCTAAATATTCAAATAGCAACAAAAATGCAGCAAGTAAAAGGAGAAAAGTTCATTCATGTGAGAGCAGAAGGATTAAAGTTTATCAGAGGTTTCACTTGTTGCCATGAGCTTCCGAAATCAGAAAACAGATATTAAAATGATGTTAAGAATAAGATATTATAGAAATTCAAATCACATATTTGGTAGACAGAAAAAAAGATAACAGATCAATATCCAGTAAAGTCAAAAGGCATATGACTTCATGATTCACGCTTTCTATAAATAAAACTTTAGGCATATTTGATGCACATAGGTATGTGTTTGTGTGAGTAATGAGCATAGATTCCAGAGACATCATAACTAGATTACCACCTCAAGCTCTCTCAACTGCACATGGAGAAAGAGAGGGCACACAATATTTAGTATTCATTTCTACTGTGATACTTCTCTCTCTCTCCCATGGTTCATCGTTATCCACCCCACAAAATCCAAAAACTAACACTTTATACAATTATTTCAATTCCCCCTAATTTGTATATAAAACTATAACATTGACAACAATTCCATCACATTCCAATAGCAAAAAAAATACATAAAGTAAATGAGAAAATAAATCATGTTCAGAAACAGAAAAGCAAGCATAAAGAAACAATATAAGCAAAAACTCACAAGATTAGTTCCACCAAGGAAGGGAGCGTGTGTAGGGATTATCAGTCACCAACGGAGCACAGGTGGAGCAGCGGGGTGCGGCGAGGCGCGGCGCTGCCACCAACGACGGGATTGAGAACCCTAGTTCGCAAAACGCAAGTAAACTGTGAATAATCACACCCAATATGTTCACCTTGATGAGAGGATTAAGAATATGTGAAAAACACAAGCTAAAATTCACCAAAGAGAGGGGAATAAGGTTGGAGAAAGTTTTTTGTGAAAGAGAAATAGGAACGACGGCTATGTTTGGGGAAAAAGACAAGACATATTATTTATTTGATGTATCTAATGTGCCATCTTATTTTAACTTATTTGACTAATTGCCTCAATAGTATATATTGGGGCATTTAATAAAAAGTGTCTCTAAATAAGTGTTTCAATATGTAGTTTTTGTTGTAGTGTAATTTGTCTTGCGGATAGAGGACTATCCTCGACTCGGTTTACACTTATGTTTTTAGTTTTTGATATAGTTTGTAATAAATTTACCCAAAGTTCTTCTGTAATTTTCTTTTCCCGATTGCTTTTTCTAACAATCGCAAGATAAATTATTATTCTGTTCAGGAGGAGAATTTGACGGACTTCAGAACCTGTCTTTAAAACTATTTTAACACATACCTTTGTTGGAGATGACGACCTCTGCTTCAACCTGATTCTGCCACTGCTGCTGCTGTCGCTTCTGCTGCTAATGTAGCTTGTGGTGCTAATTCTGCCTCTTCTGTTGCTGCATTTGCCTTCACTGTTGCTGCTGCAGCTGGTTCTATTGTTGTTGCTGCCATCACCAACGCTTATTGGGCCTGGGGCCGATAGTAATCTTACGGGATTGAACGGTGGTTCTACATTAAGTGGCATCGTGGGTTCCACTTATAGTAGTTCTGGTGGGTCCTTCTATGGATCTGTTGTTGGAGATCATGGGCTCAACACGTATGTCCCTACATTGGGGCGCAGCTCAACACCAAGGATGATGCTTCCTACCGAGAAACCACCAAAGTTCAGTGGAGCTGACTTCAAAAGGTGGCAACAGAAGATATTTTTCTACCTGACAACATTGGGCTTTGCCAGGTTCCTCAAGGAGGATGAGCTGCCGACGCCAAGTGCCCAAGAGACGACCTTCACCGTACAGGCTGCCTATGATAATTGGCATACCGGGGATTATTTGTGTAAGAACTTCATTCTCAATAGTTTTGAAGACAGCTTATACAATGTATACTCCGGTGTTAAAACATCTAATGAATATGGGAAGCTCTGGAAAAGAAGTGCCGAAGCGATGACGCGGATACTAAGAAATTCGTTGTAGCTAAATACTTAGACTACAAGATGGTGGATTCCAGGCCCATCATGGATCAAGTGACGAGGGAATGATCCTACCAGATGCATTCACGATGGCTACCATGATCGAGAAGTTGCCTCCGGGCTAGAAGGACTTCAAGAGCCATCTCAAGCATAAGCGAAAGGAGATGACCCTTGAAGACTTGATCGTGAATCTTCGCATTGAATCGGATGTGCAAAAGCAAGATCCGAAAGTGAAGGGGGCTATAGACGCGAAGCCCAATCTGTTGGAGAGCGCTCTCTCCAAGAAGCATGCACGTCCGAATGATAAGGGCAACGGGAAGCAAAAGCTGTCATCCTGAAAGATCGACAGTAAGTACTATAGTTGTGGTCGACCGGGCCACGTGTCAAAGGAGTGCCGTGACTAAAGGGCAACAAAAAGAAGAAGCACGTTACCCACATCGCCGAAAAGGAATTCGGAGAATGAGATGCAAGTGACCACGCTGCCATAGTCACTGAGGAGGTTCTTCACATGGAGAACAAAGATGGATGGTACATCGACACCGGCGCAACCGCCCACGTCTGCGCTGATAGGAGCAAGTTCATCACCTACAAAGCTATTCAGGGGAGGAAGCTCAACATGGGGAAGTTCATCATCCGAGGTGGCCAGAGTTGGAGATGTGGTCCTCAAGATGACGTCTGGCGTCCCAATTACCTTGAAGGAGGTGCTGCATGTTTCGGACATCCGCAAGAACTTGGTCTTAGGATCACTACTAGTTAATAAGAGTTTTAGACTAGTTTTTTAATGTGATAAGTTTGTACTCACTAAGTTTGGAAAGTTCATTGGTAAAAGTTATCTTACCGGGGGTCTTTTTAAACTCAATGTAATGGCCATGAGCCGCAAAGTTATTAATGATAATGAAAAGGCCTCTTTCTCTTATTTGATTGAGTGCTCCGATTTATGGCATTGTAGATTAGGATATGTGAATCTAAATGCTATTAAAAGATTAGTAAACTTGGATTTACTAAAGTTAAATGAAATCAACACTAAAAACAAATGTGAAATATGTGTAGAGGCTAAAATGTCAAAGCCGCCTTTTCATTCAGTAGAAAGGAGCACAAAGCCACTTGAATTAATTCACACTGATGTGTGTGATTCAAACGAGAGGTGGTAAGAAGTACTTTATCACTTTCATTGATTATTGCACAAGGTATTGTTATCTTTATCTTCTAAGAAGTAAACATAAGGCTATTGAAGCTTTTAAAAACTTCAAGAATGAAGCCGAAAATCAATTAAGTTGTCGAATTAAGATGGTTCGAAGCAATAGAGGGGGCGGGACGAATATGTTGCTCCGTTTGAGGAATTATGCAATGAAAGTGGCATAATTCATCAAACGACAACTCCTTATTCACCTCAGTCTAACGGTGTTGTGCAACGTAAAAATCGAACACTTAAGGAGATGATGAACGCCTTATTGATAAGTTCAGGGTTGCCCCAGAACATGTGGGGAGAAACTGTTTTAAAAACCAACTATATATTGAACAAGATTCCACTTAAGGGTAAGGATGTTACCCCTTACGAGTTATGGAAAGGAAGAAATCTCTCATAAAAATATCTTAAAGTGTGGGGGTATTTGGCAAAGATTAAAGTGCCTCTACCCAAACAAGTTACAATTGACCCTAAACGGTTGCTTGTATCTTTATAAGATATGCACTTAACAGTAGTGCATGTTGATTTGTTATCCATAAGTCAGAAGTACCTAAAATGACTGTGAGAACAACAATCGAATCAAGGAATGTCGTATTCTTTGAGAATATTTATCCTTGTAGAAACAAGGATAGAAGTGACGATATTGGAGCCACGGGTTCTAAACCAGTGGATGAAGGTCTAAAATCGCCTAAACGACAAAGGTTCGATCCAGAGGATATAGAACTAAGATGTGGTAGTCGAGTTAGGACACAAAAAACTTTTGGTCCTGACTATGTATCGTTCATGTTGGATGATGAACCAACAACGATCAAAGTAGCTCTCTCTAGATCTGACGGGGAGCTCTAGCGAAAAGTTGTGCAAAGTGATATTGATTCCATTTTGCAAAATCGCACTTAGGTGGTGGTTGATTTGCCATAAGGTTGTAAGCCGTTAGGATGCAAATGGATCCTTAAAAGAAAGTATAAATCCGATGGATAAATTGACAAATATAAGGCTCGTTTAGTGGTCAAAGGTTTTAAGCAAAGAGAATGGTACTATGTTTTCGATACATATTCACCAGTAACAAGAATTACCTCCATTAGGGTGCTTCTAGCGATTGTTGCTCTGTACAATCTTTAGATTCACCAAATGGATGTAAAGACTGCGTTTCTAAATGGTGATCCTGAAGATGAAATCTATATGGAGCAACCCGAAGGGTTTGTTGTACCAGGTCAAGAGAAAAAGGTATGCAAACTGGTTAAATCTCTATATGGATTGAAACAAGCGTGTAATAGCCCGTAAAATTTTCCTACTAATTTTGTGTATTAGAGATCTGCTCGAGAAAATTTCGTAATAAAATACTAAAGATGTCGGTTAGTTAATCGATATTGGAAATTTTTATTATATATCCTTGAATATCTGTGCAAGCTAAAACATGAAATCGCGTCCTTTAACATAACGGTTAGATACTAATTATTGGATGTGTATATTATCTATGGTTTTGCTTAAATATTTATCTTAGATGAGAAATGAAATAAGTGGGACATTATAATTTGGTTGTGAGATGTGATTAAATTAGTTAATCATTTTTAAGTTTAGTTAAGGAGGAGTATAGATTAAGATTTGGAAACATAGAGAATGAGGAATTTAAGTTTTCGTTTCTCTTTATATTTTATAAGCTATATGTAACTTTGCTTATGGAACAAAGAAACACACGCCACATGTATATATATATGTACTATTGCAAAGTATGAGTATGAGATGTAAGAAGTAAGTAAGAGGAGAGAATTATATATATATATATATATATATCACGTTACAACCAAGAACTAAATGGAAGAGGAGATGAGTGCTGCAAAGTAGCAAGAAACCGTGTGATATAATATATGCATAGGTGTACTGATCTATAACAGTAGAATAACAAGAGCTATAGAGTTTCCAAAAGTCCTAAGCCTTACAAATTGGACAAGAATCCCATAACAAATCCTTTTCTTAAATACTAGATCTCTCCACTGCACAAATCTACCTTACACTTCAATGCAACTTGAGGGGTGTACACAAAATAGAAGTGAGAAGGAAGTAAATGGAAGGAAGTGACGGACAGCAGGAAGAGCAGTGGCTGTTGACACTCCACCATCTCTCCATTTGCCTTGCACCTGCAAAAGAGGAAAGAGTATTAACTTAAGGACAGCCCTAAGTCAAGATGTAAGACAGGTATAGTATTAGAAGTAGGCTGCAAAAATATATAGAAGGACTCAATTGCCTATACGCAGCCAGCTGTATTAAAGAACCACTATACATACCATATAAGCTTTCCTACATTTCCTTTAAGCACCCCATCTCAACCTTGCAAAACACCTCAGACGCAGACTTTCCTTCCACACCAAGAAGACATTTTCTCCAACCTAAGTTTCAGATTTTAGGAAGCAAAAAGGTAAACATAGATCTACAGCCATTATCTTCCAATGTTGTATCTAGCTAAACCGATTTCTTTCTTCTCTTATCAGAAACCATTTCAGAGAGTGCATAACAGAATTTTAGGGTGCAGAGTAAGCTCTCTTACCTATTATTTTTTTTTAAATGTTGGAATAAAAAAAAAAGAAAAGAGATTATATGTATAAACTGAAATCTTCTAAACCACCTTGAAATTCCAGAAATACACTTCTAGATACGTACGAAGACTCTATTAGTTCCCAAGAACCTATACTCTATACGCATGTTTGATATATATTCTGAATTAGAACCCTAAGAACTAAGCTAGCAAAGCATATATACGTATTCTTGATTTTTGCAGACTTCAGAATCTAAAATTTAGCCTTGAGAATCTAGGATATGCATATATACCTTTGTGTACTCATGAATGCAGAACTTTAGAATATGGTTATTACTTCATAGTTCAGAACGCAAAAACGTAAACTGGAAAGGAAAAGTATTAAGGGAATAGGATCAAAATACTTAGCTTTAGGAACTGCTAAACCATAAATACGGCCGAACACTTCTTAAACCTTAAGGCTTCGCCTAAAACCAAAAACAACCAACAACATGAAAAAAAAAGATCAGGGTACGAAGAAGGGGAGGAAGAAAACACCAAACAACAAATTACACAAGCTTAAAACACCTTTGTATTAATCCAACCGAAATGAAACATGCAGAGAAATAAAACTTACCCTCTGCAGTGAAGCCCTCAAACTCGACTCTGCATAAACCCCTCACCATATTTTTTTTTCTTTCTTCCATCTCGATCAGAAAACAGAAAAGGAACCAAATTAGGAGTAGAAGGAAGCTGAAAACGCAAAAATTTAAAAGAACAAAACTCTAAATTGCAGAATTTAAATCCATTTAAAAGAGAAGGAAAGTGGTAGATTTAGGCGTGGCTGGAAAGAGGAGGAAGGAAAGAGGTTAGGATATACCTGGAGGTTGCCAATGACCGTCTGCCGCCACTGCTTCCACCGTGAACGCCGACGAATTTCTGTCCAGTAAGGAGAACGGAGAACAGAGAATCGGCGAAGGGAAGGCAGAATGAACGGTACGGCAGCAAGAAGGAATAGAGGACGGGGAGTGAGGGGAGGATGGAGTTGAAGTAGGGATGATGTGTGGAGATGACCTGCAGTAGTGTCTGCAGATGAAGAAGACGAAGAAAGAAGATGGAATGGGAGAAGGCGTAGAGGCGATTTAGTGTGATTGAAGAGTTAACTAGGTTTAGTAAATAAGAAATGGGTTGGGCTGGGGTAATGTAAAATTTAAGTTGGGCCAAGGTAAATGGGCCCAAAAGTGGAAATAGAATTGGGCTAAAGCAACTAAACGGGCTGGGCTTCGAAGTAAGATTTATCGGGCTGTGAAACAACTAATTTGACGGGTTTAAAGCTTTCGTTTCTAAAAAGACGAGCCCCAATCAAATAAATTAGAACGAACTAAGATTTAATGCTTAAGAATTGACTTAAATTATTTAAATCTTAGAATTTAGATGTAAATTAATTAGGGAAATTATGATTGGTCAAGTTGACCCCAACTGATTAAGTTGACCGAGTTATGAATAAGAAATGAGATTTGCAGCCGGATTTCGATCCTATAAATTCTTAAGTGTTAATTAGATTATTTCGAGTAAGCTATCTCGACTTATTATAGTACCTTAAATTAGATAGAATGACTTAGAGAATATTATAGAGAAATTCGATAAGTAGATGATTACTGGAACTCTTCAATAATGAGTTGGTTTAACTATTAGAAACTCAATTCTAAATTGAGTAATAGTTAGAATAAAATATGAAATAATAGTATATTATTTCATTTTGATTAAATAAGACCAATTAATACTCACAAAGAGTATTTTTCCTCTTAATTACGATTAAGGATCAGCGAAGGGGAATTCCAGTCGATCTAAATCAGCATTTCGTTAAACGAGGAAGCATATCAGGTAGGCTTTCTTTTACCAAATAAAATCGCATGCGTTGTACCAAAATTATGATTTTCGTTTCAGAATGCTTAGAATTTCAAATGTTATGAAGTATTGCATTGTCGAAAATATTTATATTTTGGTATGATGCGTATCTGTTGAACAATTAATCGATTTCGTGCCTTTAAAGATTTATATCTTGAAGGTTAGTGTACACCAGAACCGTGAGTCATCTTAGCGGGTTGGCCGGTTCAGTGTTCGCGGAAAGTGGCCACTTTCCCGACACACAGAATTACAGATATGTATGATTACTCCAGAACTTAGACAGCGCTGTCGAACTTTTAAGATCACAAGAATTTTAGTGAACATAGGTTCTTTAGTGATAAAATCCCTATGTTGCACTGTATTACGGCAATTGCAAATATATCAGTACGAATGTGATTTCGGCATGTGTTTACTGAGTACTTTCGTACTCAGCCCTGCATATATTTATAAATGTGCAGGTTAAGTCGTGATGACGAAGGGGAAAGCTCAGCGGTGGTTTTTGTCGAACTTTAAATGTTTTTACTCTCGGTGGTTTATATGTCGTCATACATGTAAATCTAGATATTGATCCAGTTTCCGCTGTCAGACTTATTAAGCTTTCAGAACTTGCCTGTTATTTTATTCGTGTTAGACCATGTAATTCAGACTTGAACTCGTCCTTTGTGTTCTTAGATGTGATTGTGATTTCTTTGATTTCGAACTTGGAATTTCATTCATATACTTGTAGTGTCCGTGACACCTAAACCTATTGAGATCTTACCCTTCGTGGCACGTTTCACGTATCACCCTTTTATCCTTGTTATCGTTTCGTTTGTTTATCCGTATTTTCCTTTTAGTCACGTTTTCCTCGATTTTACTTAGAGAAGTGAAATGGGGATGTGACAAAGCATCATTACAATGACAGTTGAAATTTGATAACGTGATGTTATCAAATGGATTCAAGATCAATGAGTGTGAAAAATATGTCTATATCAAGAACATTAATAATGAATTTATTATAATGTGTCTTTATATATACGATATGTTAATTATGGGTAGCAATATCCAAGTAATTAACGTCACCAAAGTCATGTTAAAAAGGAACTTTAACATGAAAGATATGGGGGTAGCTGATATGATACTTGGAAGGAAAATTCTAATAAGATCAGACGGGATCAGCATGTCACATTCTCATTATGTTGAGAAAGTGCTCAAAAGGTTTAACACTTATGAAAGTGTACATGTTAAAACCACGTTAGAACTCAATATTCACTTGAGTAAGAACCGAGGAGATCCGGTTGCACAATAAGACTATGTGAGAGTGATCGGGTGTTTAATGTATGTAACTAATTGCACTCGACCAGACATAGCTTGTGCGGTGAATAAATTCAGTCATTACACGATCAATCCGAGCAATGAGCATTGGAAAGCTTTTATGAGAGTATTGAGGTATCTAAAGTATACTCAATATTTTGGGCTAAATTTTGGTAGATACCCGCCGGTACTTGAAGGGTACTATGATGCCAATTGGATTTCGGACACAAAAGATTTATTGTCAATAAGTGGATATGTGGTTACAATTGGTGGTGGAGCCGTATCGTGGAGATCCACAAAACAAACATGTATAGCTCGATCCACTATAGAATCAGAGTTTATAGCTTTGGACAAAACTAAGGAAGAAGTCGAGTGGCTTAAAAACTTCCTTGAGGACAATCCATGTTGGATAAAGTCCGTGCCTCTAGTATTGATACACTGCGATAGTCAAGCGGCTATCGGGAGGGCAAAATATGTCATGTACAATGGTAAGTTTCGACATATTCGTCGAGGACACAATACCGTAAGAAATTTGATCACAACTAGGATAATCTCGGTTGACTATGTGAACTCAGTAGATAATCTAGCAGATCCGCTAACCAAAGGGTTAAATCGAGATCAAATGTTTAAGTTGCTAGAGGGAACTGGACTAAAATCCACTAATTGAAGAACTGTCATAGTGGTAACTCAACCAAGAGCTTGGTTCAATGAGAGAACTAAGTTGTGAGAGTTCGTGAGAAAAACACGCACTTACATATATTCTCTAGAAGAGCAAAGCGAGTGTTGAGAACTTTCCAAGTGGTGAAGGATAAGTCCTTGACTTTTAATGATTCTTTAGATATTAAGTAATGGCAAGATACTCGAGAAAGAATCACCTATATAAGTATGAACTGAGGGCCGTGTTTAGCCTCTTTTTGGTTGTCTAAACTCGTATGTTCTGTGTCCTTATTCGTGTTGTTTTTCCACTTTGCATGGTGTTTTGGCTCGACTTACATCTTATTTTATGTTTTAGGATCACAAGCCTAAACAAGTGTTGAAGTTGGAAATGAGATGGGAAAAGATCGAGAAATGATGAGAGAGTGAAGACTAGTGTTGAGAGCACTAGTCAGCGGCCGCGTAGCCCTGAGCGGTCGCTAACTAGGCGCTGATGCCGCAATCGAGCCATGGCCTAGCCAAGCGACTGAGCCAACGTGCGCCAGGGCCAGCGACCACTGACCCCGCGGCTGACTCGGTCAGTGCCCAACGCATCTCGCCTATAAATACCCGACCACTGACCTCTCATCGCGGAACTGCACACTGTTTTCCAGACCTTCTTCGGGTCATCTTTCCAGACGTTTGCACTTATATTTTGAGCATCGCTCGACCTATTATTCTAGGGCCGAGACTTTTAATTTCTAGTTAGTCGTTTCTAGTTTTAACATTCGTATTCGAAGAATAGCCGATCACAACATTCTAGTTCATAGTTGTTCATTTTTACATTGTGGATTCCAAACCGTTTATTATTAATCAAATTCATTTTCCGGTTATTATTTCAATTTCATTTATATCTAGTTCGTTTATTTGTTTATGTTTTCGTTCTCTTATTTCGCTTATTTATTCTACGCTCTTTTCGATCTCAATTTCCAGAGTACTTTCCGCATTCTTTTTAATTCCGATTTCTAAGTTACTTGCACTCTGTTAAATTCGCATCTTTTTTTCTTAATTAGATTAGTTAGACAAATCGTTTCTTTGTTGATTTCCATTAGTTTAGAGTTTACTTTCTTTTATTATTTATATTTCGTGCCTAGTTTTAAAACCTTCAACATCCTTTTACGTACTTTCGTTTTAGAACAAAGAATTAAATTTCTCTGCTATGTCTTCCTTGAGAATACGACTTGAGTAGGCTTATCATTGCTAGACGAACTCGTTAAGATTGCAAGTGACTCGAAATAATTTTAGTCGAACAAATTTTAGCGTCGTTGCGGGGAAAGCTTTAAGCGATTTAATTCATTGTGTTTTTTCTGTTTATTTTATTTATTTATTATGTTTACTTACTTCTTCTATATTATGGTATGCGTAACGTGTTCGTTAAGTGTTGTATATGCAAGGTCGCCGCAGTGCTAGAAAGCCATTGACACCCTTCATCGACAAAATAAACCGGAAGTGTGAGATCCCAGCCACCGTAGAAGAACACATCGAGCACATTGACAAATTTTCGCTGGTGCGACTATTCGAAGAGATGGTCGATGAGATTGTTGACAAGAGACCGCGCTACATGGGCGACTTCACCAGGCCCAAGTTCGGCACCACCGCTACTTCAGCCATTGTTGTTTCCACCATTGTTCGTAACTAGGAATTGAAGTCACACCACCAATCACTGCTCCCGACCTATCATGGACTCCCGAGTGAAGATGCCTTGACTTTGAGATATGAATGAGATCTTTGAGACTCTAGCTGCGAGTTCGCAATAAAAATCCTCTCGACCGCGATGAATGGAGGCCAGTGTAGTGACGACCAGTCCTGATCCCAAGAAGCAAATGACAGATATGATGAAGGAGCTACAAGAATTGAAGATGAACCGACACCAATCACCATCTGTTCAGCAACTTGCATCTGAGCCATGCGGTATTTGTGGCGACTATGGCCACGTGGTCAAAGAATGCCAATGAATGGTGGAGATGACTGTCGAAGGCGAGGCAGAAATTTATACCGCACAAGAATGAATGCCTCAACCACCCCCTTAGTAAACACATGGAGAAATTAGCAAAACACGGGATGGAGGCCACAATTTCAAGGGCAAGGAGAGCAGAATTTTCAAAATCAACGTCCTCAAGCTCCAAATTTTCAGCTGCAGTACCATCGCCAACCGCAGCCGTATTATCCACCACAACCGCAGCAACAAACTTTTCCACCGCAGCAGCAACAGTTTTATCACACTCCGAATTAGCAGCACCCATATCCAATGCAACAGTTTTCAAGTCAAATTATGCCTCCTCAAAAATCATATCTTGGGGATAGTTTGGCCGCTTTTATGCAAGAGAGTAAAGAGGCTCGAGAGGCACAAGACGCTACCATCAAACGCCTTGAGGCTGCTATGGGACAAATTTCAGGTGCAGTGAACCAGTTGTAGCAAAATAATCAAACAGGCAAAATTTCGGGGCAGGGTCATCAACCCCATCAAGCTCAAGCTGTGACTGTGTTGAGGAGTGGAAAAACGATGGATAATAAAGTGGAGATGCCACCTTTCACCATTGACAAGGAACGCGAAGCACGACCAGTAGTTTGAGGATTTTTATAAAATGATGTCCAAGGTAAACGTGAATTTACCTCTTTTGGAAGTCACCCAAAATGTTCCCGCCTATGTCAAGTTCTTTAAAGAGTTGGCGGCGAAGAAGAGAAAATTCAGTAATCAAGAAGTGGTGACAGTCTCCGAAGTGGCGAGCTCCATCATGCAGCAGCCCTTACCTCCTAAGCAGCACCATCAAAGTAGTTTTGTTATCAATATCGCTCTAGGTAATGGTAAGGAAGAATCGGGCATGTTAGATTTAGGAGCAAGAATTAATTTGATGTCGTACTCTATTTTTAAGCAATCGAAATTAGGTGAACTTAAATCTACTCACATGTGTTTGCAGTTGGCTGATAGATCTGTTAGATATCCTAGAGGTGTCATTGAGGATGTTTTAGTGCAAGTAGGTGGATTGATTGTTCCCATTGATTTCGTTGTTTTAGAGATAGAAGATGTTTTTGTTGTTTTAGAGATAGGAGATGTGCATGAAAATGGAGTAGAGCATACACTCCTTATAGGAAGACCATTCATGGCCACCACTAACACTTTGATTGATGTTGAAAATTGCACAATTAAAATGTCTGTTCTAGGAGAGGAAGTGTCTTTTTCTACTCATAGGAGTCGCACCATACTATCTGCTATTGTTGATGATTGTTATTATGTTGTTACTATTGATTCCTGGGCCGAGAGTTCTTTTTTGCAAGATTTCACAAGTGAAGAAGTTTTAGTGCAGGAAATTGACGAAAAATCCATCACTCAAGTGAAACCTAAGGAGGCGCCAGCACATGACAAATTGGTACTCAAGAAGCTCCCCACTCACCTCAAGTACGTTTTCTTAGAAGAAGGAGAGAACAAACCTGTCATTATCTCATCCGAGCTGACAAAGGACCAAGAAAACCTACTACTTCCATTTCTCAAAAAGCACAAACTCTCTTTTGGATGGGGCATAGCAGACATTCGTTGCATTAGTACTACTACATGCATGCACTGCATCAATCTTGAGGAAGACGCCATACCAAAACGAGATAGCCAACAACGACTTAATCCAGTCCTCATGGAAGTCGTGCAAAATGAGATATTTAAATTGTTGGCGAAAGGAATCATCTATCCCATTGCGGATAGCGAGTGGGTGAGCCCGTTACATGTGGTACCCAAAAAGGGAGGAATCACGGTGGTCCTAAATGACAAGCAAGAGCTTGTTCCTTCTCGATCCGTCACGGGGTGGCGGATGTGCATTAACTACCGCAAACTAAATGCCGCCACCAAAAGGACCATTTTTCTCTCCCTTTTATTAATCAAATGCCAGATAGATTATCCAGACATGATTTTTACTGTTTTCTTGATGGCCTTTCAGGATACTATCAAATTGTCATTGCACCGGAAGATCAAGTCAAGATGACGTTCACGGGCCCATTTGGCACAAATGCATATAGGAGAATGCCATTCAGACTATTCAATGCACCCGGTACCTTTCAAAGGTGCATAATGTCCATATTCTTCGAAATGATAGGGAACTTTGTCGAGATCTTCATGGACGATTTTTCGGTATTTGGCTCATCTTTTAATGATTGTTTACTTAAAATTGAGAAAGTGCTTGAAAGATGTGTTGAAAGTGGTTTAAGTTTTAGTTGGGAAAAGAGTCACTTCATGGTTAAAAGTGGCATTGTTCTAGGTCATATTGTTTCTAGTAAAGGCATTGAGGTTGATAAGGCAAAAATCGAGGTTATTGAAAAATTACCTCCACCGAGAGATGTCAAGGGCATTAGAAGTTTCTTAGGTCACGCAGGTTTTTACCGACGTTTCATTAAGGATTTTTCTATAATTTTCCAACCACTTTGTCTTTTACTAGCTCAAGATGTTCCTTTTAATTTTGATGATTCGTGTTTGCATGCTTTTAACCTATTGAAAGAAAAGTTTACTTCTGCTCCCATTGTCATTGGCCCTAATTATTCTATTCCTTTCGAGATCATGTGTGAGGCATCTTACTTTGCAGAGCTGTTTTAGGTCAACTAGTTGATAATATGCTTCGTGTGATTTACTACGCCAGTTTGACCTTGAACTCGGCTCAAGTGAATTACACCACCACGGAGAAGGAGATGTTCGCAGTAATAGTTGCTTTAGAAAAATTTTGATCTTATATTTTAAGATCTAAAGTAATTATTCATAGTGATCATGCGACCTTGAGATACTTGTTGACCAAACCCCAAGCTAAGCCTAGGCTAATTAGATGAGTGTTACTTTTGCAAGAATTTGACGTACAGATAAAAAATAGGAAAAGAAGTGAAAATTTTGTGGCCGATCATCTTTCTAGACTTGAGCATTCTCATATTGATACATCATGTGCTTCTGACAGTTTTCCTTAGGAGAACATTTCTTAAATTGCAATCACTCCTTAGTATGCCGACATTGTGAATTACCTAGCATGCAATCTACTTAGACCCAGCTTAACCTCCCAAGAGGAGAAACGATTTCTTCATGTATGTAGACAATAATTTTGGTAAGAACCTTACCTTTTCAAGCTTGGTAAGGATAGTGTAATCCGACGTTTCATTCCAGATTTCGAGCAAGAGCAAGTGCTTCGTTTCTGCAACGAATCCCCATGTGGAGGCCATTTTGGAGGACAAAAGACGGCACATAAGGTTTTGCAAAGCGGACTCTTTTGGCCAACTCTCTTTAAGGATGCTCAAGCATTTTATTTAGCATGCGATAAATGACAACGAGTTGGAGTCATAAGCCGCCGCAATGAGATGTCTCTCCAAAACATCTTGGTAGTTGAGATCTTCGACGTGTGGGGTATTGATTTCATGGGTCCATTCCCTAAATCTTTTGGATACGAGTAAATTCTATTAGCCGTTGATTATGTGTCCAAGTGGGTTGAAGCTATCCCCACTAGGACGTGTGATGGTAATGTTGTTCTCAAGTTTGTGCAGGAAAACATCCTATGTAGATTTGGATTCCCTCGAGCTATCATTAGCGATGGGGGAAAACACTTTTGCAACAAGTTTTTCGAAAAATTGATGAAGAAGAATGGGACCACACACAAAATCGCCACCTCATATCATCCACAAACCTCGGGACAAGCCGAAACGAGCAATAGGCAAGTGAAGGCCATATTGGAGAAAATCGTCAAACTATCCCGTAACGATTGGGCAGTCAAATTAAACGATGCCTTATGGGCATATAGGATGGCTTTCAAAAGCATTCTTGGGATGAGCCCTAATCGTCTTGTGTATGGGAAGGTGTGCCACTTGCTGGTCGAAGTAGAGTATAAAGCATATTGGGCAATCAAGACAGCAACATACAACCTCGACAATGCCGCCGAAAGGAGATCACTCCAAATTTCCGAGCATGATGAGCTTAGAAACGAAGCGTATGAGAGTGCACGAATTTACAAAGACAAAGTGAAGCGGATCCATGACCACCGAATTGTGCACAAGGAATTAAAATCGAGAATGAAGGTTCTACTTTTCAATTCTAGACTTCGACTATTCCCGGACAAACTCAAATCAAGGTGGAGCGGCCCGTTCGTGATCAAGGAAATACTACCATCCGGAGTCATAGAACTACATACTAACGAAGGGGAGGAGTCTTTTCGCGTGAACGAACATCGGGTAAAACCGTACATTGAAGGCAACTTCATGCCTGAAGTTGTGGAGTCAATGCTCATCTCCGATTCCCCATTGAATTAGTTCCATCCCTTCGAGCTAACGACGTAAAACAAACGCTTCGTGGGAGGAAACCCATGCTCTTTTATTTATGTTTTTCATCTGTTCTTTTCGTTTAGTTTCTTCATTCCGTTAGTTATTTTTTATTATTTTTCTTTGTTCATAGGTGTTTCCGAGTAAGGAGAAATCCGAGGCGAACCACGCAACAAAACGAAAAATCACACCTCGAAAAAGTCCGGACGAGAGGCAAAGTCAGCGGGCGCGGAACTCTCAGCGCCCGTGGAGGAGAAAACGAAACAAATTCATGAGAGTAAGGGTCAGCGACCGCGGCACACTCATCGACCGCTGACCCCTCAGCGACCACTGAGTCACCCGTTTGCCCCCTATATTTCACCTTCTCTCCCTTCTTTTCCCCCACTTCTTTCACTCCTTCTCTCCGAAATTCCTCAAACCCTAACCCTCCCCCAAAATTCTTTCTTTAATTCCTTCTTTCATACTCACTCTTTCACTCCAATTCTTTGGATTCACGATCAACTTTATTTGTTCTTCCATTCCATCCGAACAATTTCCGAATCCACCCACTAAAACACCCAAAAACCCCAAAATCCAAGTTCATCAATTATTTTGCCCACCAAGTGTTTGCTAAAAGTCCAATGGGTAGGAAAAGAAAAAAATAAGTGAAGTTGGGCAATCTAGCCGACAAGGAGGGGATGATGATGATTTCCACCCCGTTCGCGACAACATCCAAGGCTCGGGACCACCATTCCCCATACGATAGCGAGGGTACTCTATTCATACGGTACATGAGTCTTGATATCACTCTCCCTCGTACTCTTTATTGGGAATTATTTAGTAGCTTAGGTATTGCTTCTAAGGTGACGCGTTATTTGAAAAATATTGGTTTAGAAAAGTATGCTAAGCTAGAAGTTGCTTTAAAGAATTAGGACTTGAATTTCTCACTACATTTGATGTTGCATCTGATTTTAAGTCATTTAAATTCCTGTATCGTGGCATATTTCACAATGTTACTACTTCCATGATGAAATCTATCTTTAAATTTCCCACCACGGGCTCCATTGGGTGCCCTTGGAATTTAACGCGAATCTAGCTAGGTTTGAGTTAACAGATTTTTACAATTGGGCATCAGGAGGCATGCCAGGTGGATTTTTAAGAAATATCGAGATAAGTGTCTTGCACAAGTTCATCGCCTACTTCATCTCGGGCAATGAACAAGAAAATAAGGCGAACACGGTGGAGTATTTCCTATTCCATTGTGCGATCCACAAGATGAAGATTTTCCCATCGCCGTTCATCTTTGAATCCATCCAGTCCATCCAACGCCGGAAGCAAGCCCACGCATCTCTTCTTCACCTAGAAACCTCTGTGGCTATGCACCCCAATCTTATCTGTGCGGATGCCCTCCAAACAACTATTTGCTCCCCACCAAGAAGATCGACATCAATGAGTTGAGAGGCGCACCATTCGCCCTCTCACAATCCGATTTGGTGCCACAAGAGAGGCGCAATTGTGTGATGATGTACCTCAATGCTCAAGTAGCAGCCCGAGCCTCCCATGAAGCCGACGAAGCGGAGGACACCCATATGGAGGCCAACAAAGAGGCTCATTCCGAATAAGAAGAAGAGGAAGAGGCCGATGAGGAAGCTGACGCCGCTTGGCTAGGCTATAACCCAGTGAACGAGACCAGAGAATCTGATTGGGACACCCAATCTCAATGAGGCACCCAATCTCATTGGGGCGCCCAATCACACTGGGGTGCCAAATCTCAATAGGGCACCCAACCTCAATGGAACTCCCAATGGGAGCGGTTCACTTCCGAGGTCACCACCGGCATTTGTGAGATGTGCTCTAACATCCGTGACATCAACATTCGCCTTACACCCAGCACCAACAATGGGAAGCTCAACAAAAGGCGATGGAGGAGCAAAATAGGCTCTTACGAGAGATGCAACAACAATGGTCGTCTAGGACTTTTGGCGGAGCATCCACCCACCCTCCTCCCAACCAACAATGAGACATCGTCTCACTATTGAGGTACATTTACTGCTTTATTTCTTTTTTGTGAGTGTGTGATTGACTAACCTTTATTTTCCCTTTGCTTTCTAGTTTTCTTTTTCAGGTTTTTCTTTCTATTTTGTCGCACCGAATGCCACAATTCAGGGACGATTTATCTATCCCTACTACATAGTTCCTTACTTTCTATAATGTGGGCATTGCTCTATTTTTATGGGGGAGAGGGTGCTTTATTAGTGCGTGCATTCGTCGTTTTATTTTAGTGTCTTATCTATGTAAAATCTTGATTGCTTTAGAGCTATTGGGTCTTGATATCATGTGGTTAAATCGAGTCTTGGCATGTGTTTGAGATGAGATATGATTTGAAAGCCTTGATTGATTTAATTTGATTCATGATATGAAACGTAGATAAACTAGAAATGTGTGGAACATTATGACCAGATTCTTAATCTTAGTAGAATGATCAAGTTAGTGATGCATGATGGTATAAATTGATTGATCCAATTGGCTAGTTGTTTAAGAGAATTGAGCTTGTCAAGAGGTCTCTGCTCCTATGGGAACCATGAGCACGGGAAACAGCGTGAGGATACATTAGGTAACCCCTAATTGTTCACACCTCACAAAAATAACCATATAACTTGACTTTGCTCTAATTTACATTTTGAGCTTGTTAAAAATAGGAATACATAAAGATTCTACCCCGCTCTCTTAATCAATAATTCAAAATTATAAAAGAGATGGGGTATGGGAAACCACACCGGGAAAACCTGAACATTAGGAGTACACACCCGGTGAACATTGTCTTTAATATTCCTCATGTTAAAAAGAAAAGAAAAGAAAAGAGAAAGATACACCAATAAAGATGGATAAAAACTCTAGCCGGTTATGTGGTCTCGATATTCCCTTGTGCATCATTGTTTTGTGTTGTTCAAATTGATGAGTATCTAGTCAAAGTGGACTTCTTTCTTCTATGATCTCTATGAGACATGACATGATGATAGGAATATCAATTTTGGAATGATTTGAAGTCTTGTCGAGAATGCAGGTCGTGATTAGATTTTTCCCTATGGATATTTTAGACTAAGTTATGCTTGAGGACAAGCAAGGTTTTGTGTGTGGAAGAGTTGTTTAGCCTCTTTTTGGTCATCTAAACTCGTATTTTATGTGTCCTTATTCGTGTTGTTTTTCCACTTTACATGATCTTTTGGCTCGATTTACGTCTTATTTTATGTTTTAGGATCACAAACCTAAATGAGTGTTGAAGTTGGAAACGAGACGGGAAAAGATCAAGAAATGACAAGATAGGGAAAACTAGTGCCGAGAGCACTAGTCAGCGGCTGCGTATCCCTAAGCAGTCGCTGACTAGGCGCTGATGCCCCAACCGTGCCACGGCCTAGCCAGGCGCCCGAGCTAGCGTGCGCCAGTGCCAGCGACCGCTAAGCCCTCAGCGGCCGCTGACCCCGCGGCTGACTCGATCAGCGCCCAACGGTTGCGCCCGCGACCAGCGGAACTGCACAACTCAGCGGCCACTGACCTCTCCTCTCGCCTATAAATACCCGACGTGTTTCTCATTCGATGGAGACCTTTTTCGAAACACCATTTTCCAGACCTTCTACGGGTCCTCTTTCCAGACGTTTGCACTTATATTTTGAGCACCTCTCAACTTATTGTTCTAGGGTCGAGACTTTTAATTTCTAGTTAGTCGTTTCTAATTTTAACATTCGTATTCGAATGATAGCTGATCACAACATTCTAATTCGTAGTTCTTCTTCATTTTTACATTGTGGATTCCAGACCGTTTATTATTAATCAAGTTCGTTTTCCAATTATTATTCCGATTTCATTTATTATCAAGTTCGTTTATTTGTTTATGCTTTCATTCTCTTATTTCGCTTATTTATTCTACGCTCTCAATTTCCAAAGTATTTTCCTCATTCTTTTTAATTCTGATTTCTATGTTACTTGCACTCTTTTAAATCCGCATCTTGTTTTCTTAATTAGATTAGTTAGACAATTTGTTTCTTTATTAATTTCCATTAGTTTAGAGTGTACTTTCATTTATTTTTTATGTTCCGTGCCTAGTTTTAAAACCCTCAACATCCTTTTACTTACTTTCATTTTTGAACAAAGAATTAAATTTCCCTGCTAAGTCTTCCTTGAGAATACGACTTGGGTTGGCTTATTATTGTTAGACGACCTTGTTAAGATTGTGAGCGACTCGAAATAATTTTAGTCGAACACGCCGCTTCTAAAATAAATGCTTATGAATCCAAAGGGTGTCCAAGGCCCGAAATGGACACAAAACGTGAGAAGGGACAAGGTTGAAATGTTGAAGGCGTTGACATCATTGTCTAGGTGCACACCATGGAGGAATAGTTCAAAGTAGGGGTGGGTCGGTACGGTATATCGAAAAATTTTTGTCGTACCGATACCGTACCAAAAATATTCGGTATGTTGGTTTTCCATACCAATACCGTACCGAATACCGGTATACCGAAAAATTGGTATCAAAAAAATTCAATACTAATACCGTACCGAATTTTCGGTATACCGATATGCCGAAATTTTGTACGATATATACGAAAATACCGCATTTCATATGGAAAATTATACCGAAAAATTATGAATAAACTTATTTTTTATCTTTTATTTTATCTTATACGAATAATTACTTATTAACATAAAAATAAGTGTATAAATGATAAATAAATTTATCTGTATTATGAATTATATATATTATTAAAATATGTAAAATATATATTAGGAAATTATATTTTAATCTTATGTAGAAGTATATTTAAATTTTGTTATTAGTCTTTTAATTTATTTATTTTTTTTAATTAATAATTTAATCTAATTTTTTTATAATAAACACATTATATATTAATAAATGATAATTAAATCATATCTACTAAACTCCTAACAATTTTAAAATATATTTCAATATGATTCTTGTTAAATAATGATATTTGAAAGGTATTCAGTTCGACTTGAATATTCAATTCAATTTTTAATATATATATATATATATATATATATATATATATGGGTGGGTTCAGGTAAAAAGTTACTTTTTGATATAAAATAGGAAGTGATCTTATCCATCTATTGTATTCGATCTAATGGTGTAGATTTAATCTTGAAATTTAGGGAAAATGGTTATTTGGCGTGTTGCATCGCAAATTTGCAATGCAAAAGAGTAATATAGTCAAAATGAATGTGGCGGTTTATAGCATTAATTTGAAAAATCTTCTCTCACATTTAATTGTGGTAACTCACATGGTAAGTTACCATTATCACGCAACCACCCAAAAATCTTATTCTCTCTGCCAAAAAATCTTCCACATTCATGCTTACCAACAATGCAACAACTTAATTATCAATGCAACAATGTAACTGAAATAATGCAAAATTGTAGTCTGGTTCAATGCAAATTATCGTGTTATCAATGCAACAACGTAATTAAAACAAACCTACCTGCTATGAATTCACCGCCCCTTCCATCAATTCTTTCTCAATGAAAATTATCAACGTAATTATCAATGCAACAATGTAACTGAAGTAATTCATGTACGGGGTAATTGAATCCAAATGATAATATATATTGTTCAATTTCGTAATGCAAAACTCTAGTCTGGTTCAATGCAAAATTGTTGTGTTA
Source organism: Leonotis leonurus (assembly GCA_026898415.1). Lineage (NCBI taxonomy): Eukaryota > Viridiplantae > Streptophyta > Magnoliopsida > Lamiales > Lamiaceae > Leonotis > Leonotis leonurus. The sequence goes on along the minus strand of JAPKLX010000051.1, from coordinate 1,097,123 downwards.
TCAATGCAACGATGTAATTAAAACAAAGCTACCTGTCATGAATTCACCGCCCCTTCCATCAATTCTTTTTCAATGAAAATTACTCATAAAATGTTGGAGAAACAAAAACCAAAGGTGTAATTTATGAACAAAATTTAATGATCATCAAATCCACGCATAATTGAAGTAATTCATGTACGTGGTCATTGAACCCAGATTATAATATATACTGTTCAATTTCGTAATGCAAAACTGTCGTCTAATTCTATGCAAATTGTCGTGTTTATCAATACAACACATTCACCCAGCTTTCTCGAGCAATTGATTCAGATGAACAAACCTACTTCTGGAGTAAGCCTCCACCAATCGAGAAACATCGTCTCCCTCTGATCCAAAAAACCTACAAATCACAGCCTCCATTGAAGGATGTAAGAAAGAGAAGGATTTTCCGGTGGGGAGAACATGAAGAGGCCGACGTCGGTGTCGCAAAAAATGGAGAGCTCGTTGGCTTTCTTCAACCTGCGTTATCGCCGCTTTGATTTCTTTCTCTACTTTCTCTCTCAATATAACAAATTATCACCTTAATTAGTGGAAGTTGTTATTTTCTCTCTCATGTTATAATTACATAAATGTCATTTTCATAATATTTATGGAATATTTTATTGTATTAAATCTGAATTAATTATAATCGTTGATCTACTAAAATTAATGATCCAGATCACTTCCTATTTTATATCCAAAAGTCACTTTTTATATGAACTACATTATATTTATATATAATTGAATATTTATGAATATAAATTGAATATTATAAACTTTTATTTGTATTAGAACATTAATTAAATTATAGAAAATATTTTTAAAATTAAAATTATAAAATATCGAATATGACTACGACTATTCAAACGCATATGTTGAATCAAATTAAAATTATTTGATTCGTTTGCAATCAAACTTATGAGTTATATTAGTTTTTTTTTTTATATGATTATGATCACATGAAAACAATTGTGAAAGCTAACATAAATGTATCTATCATCAATAATGTGTTAAGTGTCATCACTACATGATACACAATACATATTTTATGAATTTATATGTTATACTCCTTAACAAATACTACTTATATAAGTTTTAACTAAATATATATACTATTTTTTCATATATTAATATATTATACTCTAATTGTAAAATTATGATAGAGAATAAAAGTGTTAATAAAATATTGATATTATCTTATATTATAGATATATTTAACAACACGTTAATTAAATTTGCAACACAACAATACTACATAATATATACAAGTATTATATTTGTTAGTATATTTATTCCAATCAAGACTAAAAGATTAAAAAATAAATTATATATGTATATTATATTTGTAATATATTTTTTAAATAATACTATAAAGTATTGTATGTATGTTATTAATATAATAAATTAAAGTTATATATATTTAATGTATGGTTAATATTAAAAAATATAAAATTTTGAAAACTATCGGTATATATCGAACATACCGACATACCGAATATACCGAACTTTCGGTATATAACGAATATATCGTATATATCGAAAATTTGGTATAGTTTGTTATACCGCGGTATGGCCAAAATCCATACAGATACCGTACCGAAATTTTTTGGCACGGTATCATAACATACCGAAAAAATTGGTATACCGTTAATTACGGTATTTTTGATTTTTTTTCGGTATGACTTGCTCGGTATACTGAATATTCGGTATAATTATCCACCCCTAGTTCAAAGCATCGCGCTACTAATCCGCCTGTGTATCCGATGGTGTTGGCTATGGAATGTTCAAATCCATAAACTACTTATCTTAATACTTTAACATTTCATGAGAACAGAGTTTGTGTCTGCATCAACATTTGATTTATTTCCACTCATGTGGGGGATTGTAGGAATCGTGTTATATATGTGAGGGTTAATGAAGTTTGACCGGATTTTTAAGTGACGTGGAATTTAATTTTAAGATAATTAAATGACTTAGGGTTGATCTACGTTTCGAGTAGATAACCTGTGAATGAGAAATAATCGTTTGATCGATCACGGATTTTCAGAATGGGTTTGCGGTGAGAGAACAAGA
>JAPKLX010000051.1:1063739-1077639 GCA_026898415.1 Leonotis leonurus | reverse complement strand
TTTTCCTACAAATCTGATCCATATTTGTATCTTATGTATATATATATTTATTAGATCTAATAATATATATCTTATGTATACATACATATATTATACGTAGGAACCCATATAGTATTAGGTATGATCTATTGCACATATATTTTATATGTATATATATATCTTTCATATAATATACATATATCTTATTGGTTAGAATCCGTATATTATATGTATATATATCTTACGTATATCATACGTATATATTATGTTTGAAATATTCCATATTAGATCCATTATCCTCCATTAGATACATATAATGTATAACGGTTGCCTATTTGTACCTTTTAGACGATGTATGATTCAGATTAATACCATTATTACATTTATTATTATCATCACATATATATTGAACAATGAAGGCATATAATATAAATAGCAACTAATAATATGGATTAATGTTAAATAATAACAAAAATGATAAATAATACGTATCATCACATATATTTGCAACTCGAAATGATAACTAGTTGGCTAATTAATTATGAGGATTCTCATCACCGAATTATCATAATATAACCCTCCCTTAAGCTCTTATTTGGTAAAACAAAATTTAACCATTTCAATTTAACCTATATTGAGAATAATATTAAAAATTGCTACTTATTATTTATTTTTAATTAGCACTTTGGAACTCTCTACACACTTGATACAAAATAGGTCTAATGAAAAGAACGGGTCATTACATAAGATCATTTGTCTCTCTCTCTCTCTCTCTCATTTTGTTTAGAATAGAACTCTATAGTTTAAGATTAGAACTCGCTTAGGAAGTAGTTCATCTTGTAATTTACATTTCGAAGAAGGATTTAAGGTGGAGATTGACTTATCCAGCCTAGTAGTGTAATCGAAGTGAGTTTCTTGTTTAGCCTCTTTTTGATAGTCTAAAGTCATATTTTCCGTTTCTTTATTCATGTTATTTTCCCTCTTTGCGTGATGTTTTGGCTCGATTTACGGTTCACAAGTCTAAACGAGTATTGAAGTTGCAAAAGAGACGAGAAAAGATCGAGAAATGACGAAAGAATGAAAACTAGTGCCGGGAGCACTAGTCAGCGGCCGCGTATCCCTAAGTGGCCGCTAACTAGGTGGTGCGTGCCAAGGCTGAGCCACAGTTGAGCCAACGCTCAAAGGCCAGCGCGCCAGAGTCAGCGGTCACTGACTACGCGGCTGACTCGGTCTGCGCCCAACGACCGCGCCCGCGACTCGCGGAACCGTGCCACTCAGCGGCCATTGACTTTGAGTGGTCGCTGACCTCCCCTCTCCCCTATAAATACCCAACGCGTTTCTCATTCGAAGGACACCTTTTTTGAGACACATCTTTAGACATCATTTTCCAGACCTTTGCTCTAGACATTTAGATTTATATTTTTAGCACCTCTCGACCTATTGTTCTAGGGTTGAGACTTTTGATTTCTATATAGTCGCTTTTAGTTTTAGAATTCGTACTTGAAGTATAGTCGATCGCAACATTTTAGTTCGTAGTTATTCTTTAGTTTTTCATTGGGGATTCCAAACCGTTCTGGTTATTAATCAAGTTTGTTTTCTAATTTTTATTCATTTTTCGCTTATTATCAAGTTCGTTTATTTGTTTATGCTTTCGGGTTCTCATTTCGGTTTCCAAAGTACTTCCCACATTCCTTTTGATTCCGATTTCCAAGTTACTTACATTCTTTTAAATTCGCATCTCGTCTTCTTAGTTAGACAATTAGTTCCTTCATTGCTTTCCTTTAGTTTAGAGTTACATGCTTTTGTTATTTATATTCCTTGCCTAGTTTTAAAACCTTCAAAAATTCATTTTACTTGCTTTCGTTTACAAACAAAGAATTAAATTGCCCTGCTAAGTCTTCCTTGAGAATACGACTTGGGTTGGTTTATCAGTGCTATACGACCTCGTTAAGATTGCGAGCGACTCGAAACAATTTTAGTCGAACATTTCTTATTTGATTTTTTTCTTGAGATTATATGAATGGATTGAAGTAGTTGAATCTGCACTAGGTTTAATATCTTATGGATTATTAATGTTTAATTGTTATTTCATGCTTGTTGTTTAGATTGTGATTATCAAATTGTATCGATTGATCACTGGTGCAATTCCGTAGAGATAGGGTGATTTTGAGAGACGAACTTTATGTCGGACCCAAGTCCAATCAATGTCGATTGTAATCGGAAACGTAAAGATCGAATATTCATTTGGTATCGTGAATTCTTTATTGTGTGACTTCAATACGAGAGTCCGAGTCATAATCTAATTATGAATGCGCGAGTTAGTGGTTAGATGACTTTTAAGGATTCTCGATATATTAATGAATGCATGAATGACCATAGCATGTGTTAATCCGCGTGGATATGATGCCCTAGAGCCTTCATTCTTGATTCTCGTTATTTAGTTTATTTAATTGCTTAGTTTAATTATCTACTCGTTACATCTTGATAGAGTGTTTAGTACCTATATATTGAATCGGTAACACTTGAATTAGGAAGCCCTGCTAAGCCTTTCTTGAGATATGACTTAGGGTCAACTTATTACATGTTATAGGACTCGTTTAATTGCAAGAACTAAACACATGTTTTAAGTTGAACAAACAATTGTCCCACATTTGTTATGGAACCATCATTCATCATGCATATAATAAGATTAAGAAATCTTATGGTTTGACAAGTTGGGTCACAGAACGTACTGGCGCGCGCCGGTCAGCTGGCCTAGGGCCTTTTTTGCTAGTGGTCTGTGCCACTAGTTGTGCCAAGATTTGTGCCATGTTTTGTGCCCCATTCTGTGTCAGTGGTCTGGCATGTGCACCACATTCTGTGTCAGTGTTCTGTGCCAGTGGTCTATGTCAGGATTTGTGCCAGTGGTGTATGCCACGATTTGTGCCACAGCCTGTGCCAGCTGGGCCATGCCTACACCAGTGGCCTGTCCCATAACCTGGTGTGGTCTACATGAGCTGGCCTCGTGTGCTGGCAACATGTGCTGGCCTTATACATGGCCTTGGTCAGTGGCCTTGAGATATTAACTTAGATGAATGTGGACAAGGGCATGTCCAGATTTGAGGATTTAATGTGCCTTCAATTGCCATCATTTGTGCCATCAATTCCAACAGTCACCCATGTGTGGGAATTGACCAATAAATAGGTCACTCTAGCATGCATTCCATACACGCGAAATATCATGCATACAACCATATTGATGCACAAATATTTTTTCATCTCAAGAAGCTTTGTTCTTGATCTTGTCAAGTTTGCCGGAACTCGGTCTGTTTGAGGTGTTGCTATACTCCGAGACGAAAGCCGTTTCATTTTTAGGGATTTTACGCCAATCCAAAAGTACAACCAGGACGTAATTTGTCTTACGGATAGAGGACTATCCTCGACTCGGCTTATCCTTCTGTTTCCAATTTTTGATATAATTTGTAATAAGTATACCCAAAATTCTTCCGTAATTTTCTTTTCCGATTGCATTTTCTAACATGCCCAAATTTGATTCCCACTTATTTTCATTTCAAATTTGACCCTACAATCTCTTATCTTACGAAACTAATTCATTTATTGAATTAAAAAAAAAAATCACCTATAATGACTAAAAAACATTTCATTAAATATTATTTCTGTAAATGTTCATTGGTTCTTGAATGTATCTTACCACATTATCAACCAAAATTTTCATATATTAGTTCAACTATGAATTTTAAAATAAATGATTGTTTGATAAATAAGTAAGAAATATCTGTTTTTCAACAAAAATGATGTTTTCAACTATACATGTTATCAATTCCAACTAAATATCTTAAAACAAATTTCCATTGGATGTGTAATCATTTGATAATTAGAATAATTTTGGTAAACTATTATTAGAATATGTCCATTGCAAGGGGTAAATTGTGTACTATCAAACAATTATATTATATTGACCATATTATGATAAATACTAAGAAAATTTCATCTACATTCGCTTTGGAAGATTCAAATTCATGTGTTGATAAAGTTTCAAAACGTAATCTTGTTTCGGAAAAATAAAATGTGACTAAAGAGTCATTATTTAATAATTGATCAATATGCGTTCAACCTAATAAAAAAAAAGTCAAATGTTTTAATTATGTTCAATATTACCAAATTTGATTAGTCGGGAGGTAAATTGATTAATAATTATATATGTGATAGGATATGGCCCCTCAATAAAGCCCAACAAATGAGGCCCAACACCTAAGCAGCTCGGCGGCCCAACACCTCGGCCCATTAAGAGCAGCTCGGCCGGCCCAATAGCTCGGCCCACTTGGTGTAAACCGCCATTGTGCTTTCTATAAATAGTCAGATTAAAGCTAGATTAGGGACATTCACACATTCACAATCTCTATAATTTCAGCTCTCAGGCTTTCAAAAGCTTCATAATAAAAAGCTCTCCTCTTCGTGGACGTAGACTTCATTAAAAGTCGAACCACGTAAACCTCGTGTTATTTACCCCCTAACCATCGTGCAAACCTCACTTCGAAATTCAGTGATCAATCACTGGCGCCGTCTGTGGGAAGCGAAGTAAATTTTGTGTCCGATCACTATCTCCGAAGTGAAAACACAATGGTCAGATCCACTCGATCTAATGCTATAGCTGCTGCTGCTAAACGAAAACAAAACGAGGCTGAAATGCCTCGAAATCCGCCTCGTCTATCTACTAACGAGGGGGATGAACACTATGCTCGGTCTGGCAGGCAGGCCGTGAACCGCCGAACTCCCGAAGGCCATGTAGAAGATGTCCTTTCACACCGAGCTGATGACTCCATTAACAGTGGAAGGTTAAACCAAAATCGTCAAGGGAATACTACACTTCAACCCCTGCTCGGCGAGGCGCTCAAAGCATATCTGGATCTTCACGAGCAAGATTTCCTCAAATTCGCCGAACAACATCAACAACGAGGTCAGTGCGAAGAGGATGAAGCGGGACCATCACAACGGCCCCAAGCTCCGGAGCAAATTGCCGAGGAAAGGGATGACGAAGTCCTCCGAAGACCAAATAATCGCCGAGGAAACATTGCTTCACCTCGGCGAGGTTCAACCTCACCTCGTCAAAACGTCGACCATTACCGACGTGACGAGGAACACCGAAGAAAGACTCCACCTCGTCAAAACGTCGACCATTACCGACGTGACGAGGAATATCGAAGAGAGAAGACGCCACCTCGTCGAAACGTCGACCATGCCCGACGTGACGAGGACGACCACCGAGAGGGAAGATTCACTGTTTACAGTAGAATCATTACCCCCTTCACCAACAAAATTCTCTACACACCACTCCCTTCAGCATATAGGGTCCCGCCAATCAAACCCTATAACGGTTCCTGCGACCCGAGCAACTTTTTGTCGCAGTACCAGTATAATATGCTGAATCAGGGACTGGCCGAAGATGTTTATATGTGCAAAGTCTTCCCCGAATTATTGGTGGACAATGCACGGAAGTGGTTTGATAACCTCCCTCGCTGTAGCATAGGGTCGTATGCCGACCTTCTGGATGCCTTTGAGAGGCGTTTCTTCCAAAAAGCCGAAGCAAAAATTAGTTCGGCCCAACTCCTTACCTTAAAACAAGGACGAGGAGAATCCATTAGCGACTTCCTAGCTCGGTTCTACGATGAGAGTCTCAAGGTCGATCGCCTTTCGGATGATGTCCTCATTTCGGCGTTTCAAAACGCCATTCACTCCGGCACACTCTTTAGGGAGCTCGTAAAAGAGCGCCCCCAAACCTCCAAGCAGCTATGGAGGATCATTGATGCATTTGCCGAAGCAGATGAGGCAGATAGGAAGAAACGAGCCACTGACCGACCTGAAGGTCAGGATAAAAAGAGAAGGGAGGAGCGAGCTGATCAAGGGCAGCATCGACGAGGCGCTCTTGAAAGGATCCAACGAGGTCCATTAGCATCTCGCCTCGGACCTCGGCCTAACCCCGAGCAAGATCGGTTCGCTCCGCTAAACAGATCTCGGGCAGAAATTTATGAGCTTCACGCAAGCTTGTTTCAGAGACCTCCACCGCTATCCCGAACTGGATCAAGCAGACGATCACGGGATAAATACTGCGAGTTCCATGGAGGCCACGGCCATGACACCGAGGAGTGTCGCAATCTCGCCTCGGAAATCGACCGCCTAACACAAGATGGCACTCTTGGAAGATACCGAGGCCAAAATCAACTGGACACCCAACCTCGGGGCAAAAGTAAACGAAGAAGGAACAAAGGAGAAAATTGCAAACCCCAGGATAAAAAGTCAAGACATGATGACGAAGACGATGACGAGAATCAACCTCAGTACGATGGAGTCATCGCTGCCATCATCGGGGTGCCCCAAGGTTCAACAAGATCGTCACTAAAGGCCGAAGCTCGAAACCGACCCTCGGAGGAGCCTTCATATAAAAGGTTCAAAAAGGACGAGGTCGTTATTTTCTCTAATGACGACCCCGTCCCTCATGCCTCGCCTCATCAAGATGCCACTATTATCGAAGCCGTGGTGGCCAACAAATTGGTACACCGGGTCTTTATTGATAGTGGAGCCTCGGTCAGCGTGCTCTTCAAAGGCTGCTTCGACAAACTTGACATCGGAGAAGCACGCTTAAAACCAGCACCCATTCCATTGAAGAACTTCACACAAGGGGAGACCTCGACGGACGGAACGATCTCACTCCCCGTGACGGTAGGACGAAGTCCATTATCCACTACAAAGATAATCCCCTTCTTCGTCGTCAAGGCCAACTCTCCCTATAACATTATCTTAGGAAGAAATTGGCTGATAGCGACGAGGGCGGTCTGCTCGGCCTACCACTTGATGATCAAAATCCCTTCGAGGAACGGAGTTATCACACTTCGGGGAAATCAAACACAGGCCAAGGAGTGCATGCAGGTCGCACTCCGAGGTTCTGGTGTACAACATCTCCAGGCATAGCAATTACAGAACCCCGGCGTGAAGAAGTCGACCTCGTCCGTTACAGAACCTCTCGAAGACGTCGTACTCTATGAAAACGACATGTCCAAAGTCGTCAAGGTCGGTTTCGTCGGGGGTACCGAACTCCGAGGTCAAGTTATTCAACTACTTCGGGAGTTTAGAGACATTTTTGCCTGGTCTCCTTTAGACATGACCGGGGTATCACCAGATATTATAACTCATCACCTCAACATTGACCCCGAGGTGAAGCCAGTTCGGCAAAAGCAACGAACCTTCGCTGCCGAGAGAAACCAGGTGATACGTGACGAAGTGCGTCAACTACAACGAGCCGATATTTTATTCGAGGTAAAATATCCGACGTGGCTGGCCAACCCCGTAATGGTGAAGAAGCAAGTAGGAGGATGGCGCATGTGTGTTGATTATACCGATCTCAATAAACACTGCCCTAAGGATTGTTATCCCCTCCCCAACATCGATAAGAAAGTGGAAGCCCTCGTCGGTCACGAGGTGTTCAGCTTTCTCGACCTGTACAAAGGCTACCATCAAGTCCTTATGAGTACCGAGGACGCTCCGAAGACTGCCTTCGTCACAGACTTCGGCATTTTTGCTTATAAAAAGATGCCCTTTGGACTCAAAAATGCTGGAGCTACATATCAAAGGATGGTTGACAAAATATTTGAACTTCACGTCGGTCAGATCGTTGAGGTATATGTCGACGACATCGTTGTCAAAAGCAAAAAAGTCAACACTACCTTAAACGACCTCCAGGTCGTCTTCAAACTGCTCCGCGAGGTGAACCTAAAGTTAAACCCAGGAAAATGTACTTTCATGGTCCAGTCCGGAAAATTCCTAGGGTGTTGGGTTTCTCGCGAAGGATTAAAAGCCAACCCAGCAAAGGTTAAGGTCGTCCAAGAAATGCAAGCTCCGAAGTCAGTACACGACGTGCATCGGTTGACTGGCTGCTTGGCCGCGCTAAGCAGATTCCTATCTAAAGCAGCCGAGAAGCAACTCCCATTCTTCAGGATCCTGAAGAAGGCTCCGAACTTTGAATGGAATGACGAACACAAGTCAGCCTTCGAAAATTTGAAGAAGTACCTCGACAACTTGCCCACTTTGTCCGTCCCAAAGGAAGACGAGGTTCTTTCCTTATACCTTGCCACTTCGGACGAATCAATAAGTGCAGTCCTAGTTCGCGAAGCACCTCGGCAATTGCCCATATACTTCATAAGCCGAGCCTTGAAAGGGCCAGAAACGAGGTACCAACCCTTGGAGAAGGTCGCACTCGCCTTAGTAAATGCTGCGAGACGACTTCGACCATATTTTCATGCTCACCCGATACAAGTATTGACCGACCTACCACTTCGGCAAGTGCTTACGAAGCCTGAAGCTTCGGGGCGAATCGCCAAGTGGGCGGTCGAACTTGGCGAGCACACTATCTCCTTTGCACCTCGGCAAGCCATCAAGGGGCAAGCGCTGGCAGATTTCCTGGTGGAAACGGTATTCGCCGAGCCTCCGAAGCCTACCGAACCTGCCGAGGAGAATACCGAAAAGAAAACGCCGAAGACAACCCCCGTAGACTGTTGGAAGGTCTATGTCGATGGGGCGTCAGGCAAAAAGGGAAGCGGAGTTGGAGTTTTGTTTATCAGTTCGGAAGGGAAACAAATCCCTTATGCTTTACGGTTAAGCTTCCCAACCACCAATAACGAAGTGGAATACGAAGCCCTAATAGCCGGACTTCGCCTCGCGCAAAACCTTCAGCTACGAGCCATACAAGTCTACAGTGACTCCCAAATCATAGTGAGCCACGTCCTAGGAAGGTACGAAGCGCGAGATGAAAGGATGAAGAAGTATCTCCACAAGGTTAGAACTTTACAAGAAAGCTTCTCATACTTCGAGTTGATACGAATCCCGAGAGGCGAAAATGACCGAGCTGATGCATTAAGCAAGCTCGCATCGTCATCCACGGCCTCCCCGGTGGAAGAAGTCACAACCCGAAGTATAGATGAAGCCGAAGTGAACACAGTAATCGATGACGAGCCGAGCTGGATGACACCACTTCAGGATTATTTAGAAAGAGGCGAGCTCCCTGATGATAAAATTGAAGCTCGGAAGCTTCAGAACAAATCAGTCAAATATGTCCTAGATCGGAGAGTATTGTATAGAAAATCATATCTCCAACCTCTTCTAAGATGCGCGGGACCCAATCAAGCGGACTACATATTACGCGAAGTGCACGAAGGATCCTGCGGCAGTCACGTTGGAGCTCGGACTTTAACCAGAAAAATTATGAGATGGGGATATTACTGGCCGACCATGCTACAAGACGCAGCCGACCTCGTCAAAAGATGTCCGAAGTGCCAAATTCATGCAACAATAACGAGGGTACCTCAAACCGAGCTGACCACCATGCAAAGCCCCTGGCCCTTCATGCAATGGGGAATAGACATCGTCGGTCCCTTTGAGCAGGCCCCCGGCCAACTACGATTCCTAATAGTCGCCATCGACTATTTTACGAAGTGGGTAGAGGCCGAGCCTCTCGCAAAAATTACGAGCAAAAAGGCCCTCAACTTCGTTTGGAAGAATATAGTTTGTCGCTTCGGTGTACCTCACATCCTCGTCTCGGATAATGGAACTCAGTTCACGGACAAGACATTTAAAGGATGGTGTGACGAGCTCAACATTCAGCAGAAATTTACCTCGGTAGCACACCCTCAAGCGAATGGTCAGACCGAAGTCACGAACCGGACAATAGTCAAAGGTTTAAAGACTCGTCTCGACAAAGCCAAGGGAGATTGGGCCGAAAACTTACCCCAAGTCCTATGGTCCTACCGAACTACACCTCGGACATCCAATGGAGAAACACCATACAGCCTCGTCTACGGAACCGAGGCAGTAATCCCGGTAGAGATCGGTTTGCCGAGCCCCCGAACTATAAACTTCACAACCGATGCCAATGAAGAAAGCCTCCGAACTAATTTAGACTTGTTGGAAGAAAAACGAGAATGAGCCTACATACAAGAAGCTCGGTACAAACAACAAGTAGCTCGGTATTACAACAATCGAGTGAAGTATCGACAGTTTCAAGTAGGCGACCTCGTTCTTAGAAATAATGAAGTTAGTAAGGCGGAAAAGCTCGGTAAACTCGAAGCCACCTGGGAAGGTCCTTATCAAATCCGAGATGTCCTCGGCAAAGGCTCATACAAGCTCGTTCACTTATCTGGGGTGCCAATACCCCGAACTTGGCATATTTCTCATTTAAAGAAATATTATTTGTAATTTATGTAGTTCGGATTTTATTCTTTCATGAAACATTTGTTGTATACTTACATCAGATCCAAGTCAAGCTAAAACTCCAAATTGAGAGTAGCAGTCAAAAACGCGCGTGAGGAGACCACTCCTATCGATTACATCGACAAATAAGGGACTTCAAAGCCAAAACTTCATCCTCAGACGAAGTGGCGAAGTCAAAAACGCGCGTGAGGAGACCACTCCTATCGATTACATCGACAAACAAGGAACTTCAAAGCCCAAACTTCGTCCTCAGACGAAGTGGCTAATTCGGAGCCTAAACTTCGTCCCTAACCGAAGTGGCTACCCAAAGTCTCAAAACTTCACCTTCAACCACCCGAAGTCTCCAAAACTTCGCCTTCAGACGAAGTAAAAACTTCGGTGTCAAACGAAGTGATTACGAAGTACGAGCCAGTCATCACAAGAATTTGAAGCAAACTTGATTGTACAAATTAAGTAAAGCTTTAGAGAAGTAATGACAAGGAAAAATTGTATTTTATTTCTTGTACATATTATAATCAGCTTGGAGGGTCTGAGCCCGGAGACCTACGACTATAACTAAGGTATCTCTCTACAAAACCCTGGCCCGAGCTCGAGCTAGCGCCATGGCCAAGCACGGAGTCTAGAAAGGCCATGCCTTCACCTCGGCCAAAGCTCCTTCCGCGACCTCGGCTCGGCGGTGCTGATCGACCTCGGCCTAGAGATGCAGCTCTACCTCGGCCGCGGCCTCTCACCACACATCGGCCTCCACCTCGAGACATGATGGCAAGAGTCTCTTCTCGAGTTCGACCCAAAGTAAGGGGAGGAGCGCCAGCCGAACTCCTTTCCAACTGACCCGAAGAGGAAGCCTCGAGTGAAGCCTTTTTAGACTCGATCCACCTCTTCAGCCTCGGGTTCCTCTTCTGAATAATTTTGTATATGGATCCGAGCTTGAGAAGCGCTTCTTCCTGCTCGCGAACTTGCCAGGAGTCATCGCCGTACCTTTCTCGGTACTCCCTTGCTCGAGCTCGGACCTCCTTTATTTGTGTATGGACCTCGTATATGGTCATGCCACCACTTTTATGTATACGGTCCTCGTATTCTTCATGCTCCTCGGACAAGGCCTTAAAGGTCTGGAGGTCGTCCTTAACCTGCTTGAACTTATCCTCCAGCTCCAGGAACCTCGCATGCTCCTCGTCGAGCTTCTCCTGTGCCGACTTAAGCTTCGCCTCGAGTTCGGTCTCGATGTTGGTAGCTCGGCTTTTCCAACGCACGGCCTCGACCTCGGCAGCCTCGGCAGCACGACGAAGCTCGTTTATTTGTTGTTCAAAATGCGAAGTGTTGAAGTCAAAGGCAGGCTACAACAGCAAAAATTAAACAGTTCAGCACAAAGCGCAAATCAAAAAGTATTTTATATACTCGTGTAAAAAGCGCCTCTCTAGTAGAGACGTGATACAAGCTAAAAAAAAAAAAACAAAACTACGCCTCGCCTCCACCGACCTCAGCGCCGCCGCCCTCACCGCCTCCCTCCTCGACTTCAGCAGCCGACCTCCTCGCCAGATCGGGAATGATGGCCTCAAGACCGTCATCCCGATCTACCGGGCAGTGCCGAACCACCTGCTCGGACAGCAGGGTCTTCTGCTGCGCGAGCCGCTCCACCACCGGGATGGCCGCAGTGCACTCCACGAGCGCCTCCGTGTACTCCCGCAGCATCTCCTCCTTGGTCACCTTGTCATACCCATACTTGACTTTATCAAGCTCGGGGTAATCCTTGGCAACCAAGTCGAGCGCTGCCGAAGTAATCGGCGTGCTCAGGGCGGTCACCAGCTGCGCCGTCACGGTGCCGAAGTACTTGGAGCGGAAAATCCGCTCAGCAAGTGCTCGCAACACGCCGCCCTGCTCGGCCGCCGCCCGAGCCATCCTCTCCCTCTCCTCGGCGAGCTCCCCCCTCAACCTCGCCGCCTCGGCCTCCGCCTCCGCCACCTTCCTCTCCGCCGCGAGCAGCTCGACCAGAGTCCTGGCCTCCTGCTCCTCCGCCTTCGCCGCCTCGGCCCTCGCCCCCTCGAGCTCGGCTTTCAGGGCCCTGAACTGCTCGACTCCGTCGATGACGAAGTGCGAGAGGGCGCTCAGCCCGTCCAGCACCATGTTCGCCTCCTGCACGGAACATGTCAGCACAGAACAAGAAAAAGAATAGAAGTAAAAGGCTAAAACTTCTTCCACTCACCTCGGGGAACGGGGCCCTACGAACTTCCCCCGACCCGGATGCCCGAGCGTCCGGGCCTCTCACCTCCTCCCTCCGAGGCTCCTCCAGGTCGATCACGGGCAGAGTCACCTCAACCTCCACCCTCTCCGCCCTCTCCGGGCGCGGCGTCTCCTCGGCGGCCGAGGTGACTCTCGGCCTCTTCTTCTTCCTCCTCAAGGCCGCCTGCAAAACTTCGGGATCCACTGCAAAGAAAACAAAGTATTAGTCCAGTTCGGATGAACGAAGTCAAAACACTAGTTCGGATAAACGAAGACAAACTACACTACGGAACCTCACCCGGATCCACGTCGGTCAGGGCGTCACATGGGCTCAACCCGTGCCTCGACAGCTCCTCCTCGGCGTAAGTCCTTTTGACGGCGCCGAGGTCCATCAAGCTCGTCTCGAGCTCGCCGACAGGATCCACCCTCAGTTGCGGGCCAAACTTGGCCGCCGACCAACTGTGGAGGGGCACGCCTTCAGCTCGGCAGAAGAAAAACTTCTTCTGCCAGTTCGACACCTTGGACGGGGTGACCAACTTAAACTTATTTACAGGTGAGAGATATACCCACCCAGTTGGCCCCCGCTTTACTCTAAAAAAATGGAGTAAAGACTCCAGCGACATCGGTCCACCTCGGCGACCGACCTCGACACAAAAACCTACTACCTGCTTATTGGAAGCAGGCGCAAACTGACCCAAGGGCAGCTCAAATCTATCTAAAAGCTCGACAAAAATACGATGTAAAGGAAAACGAAGACCGAAGTTGAGGTAGTCTTCGTATACTGTAAAAAAACCTACCGGAGGAGAGCAACCTCTATCCTCCGCCCTAGGCAAAATAAACTCTGCAGAATCGGGAAAACAAAATTTTCTAGCTAAGTTGGACATGTGGGATTCACTCATACTTGAGGCGCACTCCAAGGCGGCCTCCGACCCAGCCAAAGGGGGATATTCTATGAGCCTAGGGATAGGGGGTAGAGCCGCTCGGGTAAAAACCCTCACGGTGACCCTAGCCGGAACACTCCTAAGCGGCGACGGAGATTCAACCTCCCTACCACTCGGAGTACGAGAAGAGGAAACAGCAAAGGCAGAAGAAGAAGTAGACGCAGAAGCCATGATAACAAAAACTTACTTGTTGAGAAGATTTGAAGGATTTATTTCTCGAAGATTGAAGTCAGCAAGGGCAGAAAGATTGAAAGCTTTTTGCAGATGGGAAAGTGAAACTAAGGTTGCGAAAAGTGAAAAGTGTTTGTTAGCTTCCAAAGGAAGCCTTTATAGACATCACTTCACCTTTTCCCAACCGCCTCTTTTTCGAAATCCCACCTCTTCGGCTCCTCCAACAAAAAGGCGACACGTGTCACCCACGACCCTCTACAACAGCTGTCTCCCACCACCACGGTTGTTACCTCGGCTTCAGCCAGGGATTCACTTCGACCTCGGCTTCAGCCAGG
>JAPKLX010000051.1:1035461-1063729 GCA_026898415.1 Leonotis leonurus | reverse complement strand
ACCTCGGCTTCAGCCAGGGATTCACTTCGACCTCGGCTTCAGCCAGGGATTCACTTCGACCTCGGCAACTGCAAGATCCTCACCTCGTCCAGATCTTCACTTCCTCAAACACACCCACCTCGTCAAGATCTACACTTCGGTGCCGATCTTCTTTTGAGGGGGGGATGTGATAGGATATGGCCCCTCAATAAAGCCCAACAAATGAGGCCCAACACCTAAGCAGCTCGGCGGCCCAACACCTCGGCCCATTAAGAGCAGCTCGGCCGGCCCAATAGCTCGGCCCACTTGGTGTAAACCGCCATTGTGCTTTCTATAAATAGTCAGATTAAAGCTAGATTAGGGACATTCACACATTCACAATCTCTATAATTTCAGCTCTCAGGCTTTCAAAAGCTTCATAATAAAAAGCTCTCATCTTCGTGGACGTAGACTTCATTAAAAGTCGAACCACGTAAACCTCGTGTTATTTACCCCCTAACCATCGTGCAAACCTCACTTCGAAATTCAGTGATCAATCAATATGTTAATTTTATTTTTGAAGTAATATGTTGATTAATAAGGTTGGATGTCAAATGATTAATGTCATGACTTATTTGAGTAATAGTTAGGGGGAAATGCATCAGTAATAATCGTTTTCAAGTTTATTGAATTTTAAATGGTACAATTAGCTTATGAAGTACTGGTGAAGAATACTACGAAGCTTTCTCCTTTTCAAGAGTGAGTAGGCTGTTCAAATAAGGCTTCTTGTGAGAGTTAATTTCCAAGAGTTAACTAATCTTTTGAAAGTATAGAATGTTTTTTTACTTGAACAATTAACTATTCAGATTGTATGCGAAAGTTTGATGGTTATTAAATACTGATTAAATTTAAAAATGTTTGATTAAGGTTAGAGTATTCTTGAGCAACAGCCAACAGGTTAAAATGCACAACTAGTTGATATATGTCTATTGAGTTAGTGTAAAAACTGTAAATAAACATAA
Source organism: Leonotis leonurus (assembly GCA_026898415.1). Lineage (NCBI taxonomy): Eukaryota > Viridiplantae > Streptophyta > Magnoliopsida > Lamiales > Lamiaceae > Leonotis > Leonotis leonurus. The sequence continues at coordinate 1,062,749 of JAPKLX010000051.1, read as the reverse complement.
ATAAAGAATACAAGATTTTTACCTTGGTTTGGAAACATTTTCTATGTCCATGTTCGTTAAGTTCTTATAGGAGAATCAGTTAGCCTTGAATCCATCAATATTTATTATGGCTAAGTTCCATCAACCAACCACAACCAATACTAGATTATTATTTATTCATGATCTTTACAAATTGCTACCAAAAAGAACCTAACAAAGGAAATAAATTAGCAATAGAAATTTTCAAGTTTAGTGAAGTTGAGAGGGTATAACTAGTTTATAAAGCCTTGCTGAAGAATAATGAAAAGTTTACCTCTTTTCAAGAGTCAACAGACTATTCGAATAAGGCATATTGTGAGAGTTAATCTCGAAAGCAATGAATCTTTTTTAGTTGGATTATTAACAAATAAGATTGTGTGTGAAAGTTTGATGGTTAGTAAATAATAGGTAAAGTAAGAAAATATTTCATTAAGGTTGAATTGTTATTTAGCGGCTGGTTAAAATGTAAAGCCAGGTGACATATGTCTGCTGGTGAGTATCATAATTGTATATAAGAATAAATGAAGAACATGATTTATATCATGCTTCAGAAGATTGTTCTATGTCAACGTCCAATAATTTCATAACGGACAATCCTTTAATTTTGGATCCCTTAATTTAAATAATGTCTAATTTCTAATAATCAATCATAGTAAAAACTAAACTATAATTGATTTACGAATTATAGATCGTGACCTTTACAAATTAATACAAACATAAATAACCTAACAAAGAGAATACACCAACAATAAACTTTTTCTGGTTTACTAAATTAAAGAGGTAAAATTAGATTAGGAGGTAATTATAAAGAATAATAAGTAGTGTACTCCTTTTAACGAGTCAACATGATATTCAAATAAGGCATTTTGTGATAATTAATCACGAAGAATTAGCTTACCTACTAAAAGCAATGAATCTTTTTAATTTGAAAATTAAATAATGAGATCGTATATTAAAGTTTGGTGGTGAATGCTAACTTAGAAAATGTTTGATTAAGTTGGAAGTGTTCTTTTGCGGCAGGTAGGGATGTCAATCGGGTTAACCCATTCGATTTGGGTTAACTTATTTGGATTGTCGGACTATTCGACTCGAACTAAATCGGGTTGAAATTTTTTCGAGTTAAAAATTTACAATTCTAACCCTAAACTTTCGGTTTTCGGGCTAGCCCACCCGGCTAATCGGGCTAGAATATTTACGAAAATGTTTAAAATGTATGTATATTTTTTATGATTTTATTATATTTAAAAAATCTATATTTCTAAAAATATAATAATTTTAAACATAGTTAAATATTAAAATTAAATATGAATAAATTTAAAAAGAAAATGTAATGATATTATACCCAAATTGTGTCATAATTATTTATTTTAAGTGATTGATTAATTGATGGGTATGGAAATACATTTTGTCCATGAAAAATCAAATATATTATGCAAATAATTACTATTATTTTATTTTTTTCATTAGGTTAATCGGGCTAACCTACTCGATTTTCGGGCTAACCCTATCTGTTTCGGGTTCGGGTTGATTTCGGTCCAACCCATTCGGGTTAAAAAATATTTCGGGTCATAAATTTTCAACTCTAACCCTCTTCGATTTCGCCTTGATATTCGGACCAAACCGCACTTTTGGCCCATATGGACATCTCTAGTAGCAGGTCAAAATGCACATCTATTTGACATATGTCTGTTGGCTAACTGAGAGAACTATATATAAATATAACTAAATAATACTCCCTCCGTCCCAATAAATCTGGCCCCCTTCTTTCCGGTCCACAGACCAAGGCATCCTTACTAATTGTATGCTTACTCTTTTGTTAAGTATTTTTACATGCTTACAACTCCAAATATATCTATATTTATATTCAATACTTTTTATTCTTTAATTTTCGTGATTTTTTTTTAATCTGTAAATAAATTTAATTTTTCAAACTCATTTAATTCATTATTTAATCTGTAATTTTTTTTAGATGAATTTTTTAATCTATTAAATTTAATTAATTATCCAATGTCCTCGAAACTTATAATCTTAATTAATCTGAAATTTAAAAACTGAAATTTAAGAGCAGAAACGTAAAAACAGAAATTAAAAACTGAAAGTTAAAACTGAAATTTAAAACTGAACAAAGAGTGAAATTTTCATTAACTTCAAGATTCCCACTTCAAATTTACTTTCAATTTTCCCACACAAATTTCCCTCCAAACAACTTCTACAAATAGGTAACACTCTAACATTACAACACTTACACAACTTTTACTAAAAATTAAAAAGAAAAACAGTTGCTTCACCTATCATTTCCAAACACAAAATGAGAGAAAAAGAACTTAGTGAGGAAGAAAGAAATGAGATTATTCAATACTTATTGAATAACTCGAAGGATGGGAAGGTCATCCGTGGCAAAATGAAGGAAGCATACTCCATCTTCAACGTCTCGAAGCGCACCGTGACTTGACTGTGGGCAGCTGCAAAGATACAAACACAGAAAGGTCAGATTATTTGTGTGCAAAATGGAAAGAAAAACACAAATAAGAAGGAGACGAGTACACATCGATTTAACTCTCATTGAGAGCTTAGATCTCTTCAAAAGAAGCACTATAAGGAAGTTGGCAAAAGGCATTTCAGTCAGCAAAAGCACGGTGGGAAGATGGATCAAAGATGGACTGGTCAAAGCTCATTCAAACGCTATCAAACCGGACCTCACAGCTCCGAACAAGCTTTTGAGGCTTAGTTTTTCATTGGAGGCCTTACAGTTTGGTAGAGCATTCAATATCTTGAAGTTCAAGAATATGAAGAACACAGTTCATATAGATGAGAAATGGTTCTACATTTCTAAAACTGCACATAGGTTCTACCTCACCCCGGGGGTGGCCGAACCACATAGAACATGCAAAAGTAAAAAATTCATCACAAAAGTCATGTTTATGTGTGCTGTCTCTAGTCCTATATTTGATGTTAATGGTAGTGTAGTGTTTGATGGTAAGATAGGCATATTCCCCTTTGTTGAAAAGGTACCAACCAAAAGAAACTCAAAGAATACGCTTAAAGGTATCTTAGAAACAAAGCCAATAGAGTCCATCACTAAGGAGGTAATCAAAGAATGTTTAATTTGTCACAGCCCAATTTCTTAACCCTATCTTAGCCAAGAAATTAGGCCATGACTTAACTAACTTGGAAGAAACTCAAGCAATTGATGTTTAAACACAAAGGAACTCAAAATGACTTTCGCGAAAAACAGGGCAGGACTGACACCTCAACTTCGGAAGCTCATAACTTTCTCATATGAACTCCGAATTAAGATCCGAAAGAACTGTTAGAAAGGTATCGAAAAGATCTTTCAAATGACACCAATATCAGAAAATTAGGACAAGTGAAACGTGCAGAAATGGGAAAAACAGAGGCTGCCCTGTTTCTAGAAATTTTCAAGTATTCACAATTGATGAACTTTGAGTTCCCAAACTACCAACGATCATCTCAAACAACCATGAAAGAGACGCAGAACACGTTAACTCACAAAGAAAAGTACCACAATGAGTAACAAAGGCTAACATAATATCATGGTACCAAACGACCAAGTGACGACAAACAAAGGTTCGTAACGGGAACATATCAATATGAATCTCACGGATTAATCAAACGTATCAACATACTAAGGACAATAAGGTGTCAAGTTTACTCATCAACAAGAGTGGATGATCATAAGTACAACAACACTACTTCAACCACTAAATACATATATGGTCAAAACAAAGGGACAACAAGCCCAAAGCCAGCATTCATCTCCATCTTCATCGCCGCTGCTCAACCTGCAAATGTGAATGAATATGCAAGGCATGAGTACGATGTGTACTCAGTGGGCACGTTTCCAAACTTTTCTTAAAAACATGTTCTTGTGACTTGCAATAACTTTCTTTAAAACTGAAACTTTTCATGCTCAACTGTAACATAAATAAAACATGCTGGTGTCTGCAGACAAAATCTTTCATATACATCATATCTACGCACTTCTTGTGTTGAGAGGTAGGCCTCCCTCTCAAACACTATGACCGGCCGATCCGCTCACCGGCTCACGGTCACATATGTGTACACAAACCCTTACCGGCAGCTCGTCCGACATAGGGCCGATATCGTAATTCTCTCGTAGATAGGCAATGCAATCATGCTAAAAACATGCAAGTCACATCTTTTCAAAATAACATGCAATAGCAAGTTTCATAAATAACATGCATACTTTAAAAGAATGTGCCCACCTGATTGACTTATGTTATATAAGTCGAAGGCTCGTCTTCTTCTTTCTTGGGATTTGTATCTCTTCTTCTTACTCCACTTGTACCTTAATTATATAAATTTGGAGTAGATTAGAAAGACATTATCTCATATAATCTCTTATCTTAACTTAGATTGCTATCAGTTTACTCTCTTTCGGGTCATTGCATCCTTTATCTATTCCATTACGTATCATCTTATAATTACACATACTTATGTATTCTAAGCTTACTTGCATACTTAACTTCATATCTAAGATCTTACTCTTAAGAAGTATGTATTCTTCTTTACACTTAAAATTCTAACTTCCACATACATGTCTCTTTAATTCCAACAAACTCACATTATACTTCATATTATTTCCTCATCACAACTATGGTATTAAATTATCCAATTAACTCCTCTACATATGACTTTGGATCATCCCCTTCTCCAAGCATTTTATGATTCTTTATGAAATGATAATTCTTTCTTCAATCTCTTGATCTATCTATGCTTACTATCATCTAATTAACTCTAATTCAACATCACCTAAGCAAATTACCATCAACATATATATAAACCATGAACTTCATACATTCTTAGATTTTTAGAAATGAAATTCTAGTGTATGAAAAATTCCCAATAAATTATTCTAAGCTTTATTCATGCCATTGAACTCAATTATGATCTCAAATTACACAAATAAAATCAAAATCTTATTGAAAATTTCTTCCTAATTTTCGGTCACTATGAACATTTAAGATGTTTGAATTTTTGCTCTAATTTCTTTCTCTAATCATATTTATTAGTTCCTAATGACACTTATCCATGCTTAAATCAAACAATTCCATTCAATTTCCACCAATTCAAATTAGGGTTCTTATGGAAGATTTAGGGAAAATCTAATTATTCATCATTTCTAACAATTCTTTGCAAAATCATACTTAGAACATGATGTTCTATTTAATTACTACAACTTATATAAAAATCAACATCATATCTTATGAATTATGAACATAACCTATCATGGATAGATAGACAACCTCTCTTCAAATTCTACAAATTAAAGAGGTAAAGATGATGGAATAATACCTCAAAGGTGATTATCTCTTGAAATTGAGCCTCAAATTTAACTTAGAACTTGAATTATGGAGGAGAAAATTTCTTGTCTATGGAGGAAGTGTGGTGCACGAAAATGAGGGGAAGGAGGAGGTGGAAGATGATGAAATATGATAAGGATGGCTTTCTTATATATTAAGTATAAGATTTTTTTATTAATTAAATAATTTGATAATTATCCACTTAGCTCTAGGGGCTTCTAGAAGGTCCCACCTCCTCGATTTTCGTGCATCGAGATCTTAATGCTGGATTACTCATCTCGACACAAGGAATCCACCGGTTCAGACCGTTCGCGATTCCGAGTTCAGATGAACGAATTATTCGAGTTTTACCTTACCGAATGAATTTAATTACATAAATTCCTTTCTAAAGCAATATTTTCTAACAAAATCCTCATAATAATCTCTTCTATGTATCTTAGAAAATTGGGCTTAATTTATAAATATTGCTACGGCTGTCGAATTCCCAAATTGAATTCCTGCCGAAAACTAATTAAATTATTATCAAAATTGCAATAATAAATTTTTATTCTTTCTTTTATCTGTTTTCAAGCTTAATGGAATTTCTAATTCCATTTTTCTATGTTATCTAATAGATAAAAATTTTCTCTTCTGAGGGGCATGCGTCGTCTGAGTTTATTCTATCTCAACCCCTTTCTTTTATCTCTAATATGGAATTAATAAATTCCATTTTCTTTCTTAACAAAATATTCATAATTCTTTCTTCTAAATCGTATAATAGATTCTTCAAACTCTTCTTAATCTCATAAAAATATTCTCTTAGGGATGCAATGCCCTAATTAAGCTTTAATTATCATTTAATTACAGCTACAGTATTTCGGGGTACTACATAATTACTCAGGTATAAGTAGCTTTAAATACTTTAAATGTTGCCTTAATTGTTGCTTTAAATGTACTTTCAGATTCATAGTTTAGCACTTTCAATTTCATATTCAAATTTGCATTAAATGTTGTTTTTAATTTCAGTTGATATTGCATTAAATGCAACTTGTTTCCTAGGCAGTAGTTGCAGCTTGTTTCCAAGGCATTAAATGTAGCATTAAAGTCAATTTTAATTTCATATATAGTGCATTGACTAAATGTGCTTAAATGTGTTTCTATTTTAGATTATTCCCTCAATCAAGGCTAAATGGCCTAGAGATGCATCAAAATTGATCTCCATACAACAGGATAATGCAAAGCCACATATCAAAGACACAGCTGAGGACTTTAGGGTAGCAGCTAGTAGTGAAGGCTTTGATATAAGGCTAGTACATCAACCACCAAATTCTCCAGACACAAATGTTAATGACCTAGGGTGGTTCAGAGCAATTCAAAGCATTCAAATAGAGACAGCCAGCTATAATGTGGACCAACTACTTGAGGCAGTGATTGCATCATTCAATTCACTCTCACCTATGACATTTAACAAGGTATTTTTAAGCTTACAAGGCTGCATGATTGAAATCATGAAGGTTAAAGGGCAAAATACCTACAAACTTCCACATATGAGAAAGGAAGCTTTGTTGAGGATTGATGCATTACCAAATGACTTGGAAGTTCCTTTAGACTTAGTTAGGAAATGTATGACCTATATGGTTAAAAATGGGAGAGCTTTAACTGTGGAACAGATTGTAAGTGCCCTAGGGATTACTTTTAGTAACTCCTAATGCAGTGGTTTCTCTTTTTTGGTTGTGTTGTGCCTATTAAACACATATTTTTGGTGTGTGTGTTTAAGGTGTAACACATAAGATCTCATAGGTGTAAAAAGATCTTGTTTTTGTGAAATGTATGCAAATATGCAAATTATGCAACTTTATTTATTAAAGTGCAAGTGTATGCAGATTTACACAAATTGATGTAGCCTTACTCATCCAATCATGCAACAAACTTCAAGCAATCATTCAGCATAATACACACAATCATGCAGCACACTTCTCACAAATTCTCAGACCAATCAGTGAAGCAGCATAGTTCTCACATATTCAGTATCATCAACTACAAACAACATCATACTTACTCATCATACTTCTCACAGATTCCTCACACCAATCAATCAAGCAGCATACTTCTCACATTTTTCTCATCTCATAACAAGATCAGTTATCACAGATTCATCATCTCAAACCAAAAAAATGAGCATAGTTCATATTATCTCAGCATCACACAATCATTCATCAACAACACTGTGCTTTTACTGACTGAAAATAGTACACCATCAACATATCAGAAACTCCAAACATATCAAAAATCCCAACATATCAGTGATCAACACCAACATATCAGAAACTCCAAACATATCAGAAATCCCAACATATTAGAGATCAACAAAAACATATCAGAGATCACAATCAGCATCACAGTAATATCCCAACATATCAGAGATCACAACCAACATAAAAGATCACATATCATAGATCAACAGAAAATCACAGAGGAACAATCTCACACATCTGCATCTTCACTCTCATCACTACAGAGGGTGAGGGTGGCGTAAGAGACTCAAAAGCATCATTTCTACCATAGATCGACACAGAGGAGCTTTCAGACAAAGGAATCATCACTGCAGAGGGTGGGGGTGGCGTAAGAGACCGAAAACCATCAGATCCACCATAGATCGAGAGAGATCTAGGGAGAACCGTGGAGCTAGGGTTCTGAATAGATGGATTCAAGAAGGCAGAAGGTGGGGGAGGCGTAAGAGGTGAAACAACATCAGATTCACCATAGATCGAGAGAGAACTAGGTAAATCGGACGACATAAGGTCGATTTTCAAAGGATTCATCACGGCAGAAAGTTGGGGAGGTGAAGAGACAGAGTATCCACCTTCAATCTCCGAGTCAAATCTCCTAAAAATGGAGAATAACTCAGACAACTTAGGTTTCTTCGAAGAAGGGGGTGGAGGTGAGGCATGACGAAGGTTCTTTATCTTAGGCGAAAGGGTGGAGAAGACGGAAATGGCGAACTAGGGTTCTCAGAGTGTTCGAGAGATAGAGAGAACACATAGGGAGAATGAGTGAATGAGAGAAACAGTTGGGTGGGGAATGGGTAGAGTACATTAGATTTTGGAGGTGTTTTGGGGTTAATGTGTTTAATTAGGGATAACCTAACTACACTTAATTGGGCTAATTATTTCTACATTGGGTAGGGGCCATGTTTACTGGGACATACTGATATGGCAAAAAGGGCCAGGTATGTTGGGACGCAGGGAGTACAAGATTTTTATAGTTTTTCAGAAAAAAATTTTACGTCCTTTTGTGAAAAATTGGGATCTAGTGATATAGCTCCAATATTTGTTTAGAAAAATTCGTACTAAATGTAAAGAATAAATTATTTTTACCAAATGAAAAATAGTTTCAATCATGATTTCGACACAGACGAAGCATTGTATTAGTATATCTAAACGACTCTCCTTTCAGGGGTGAGGTGGCTAAAGGAAATTTTTGAAATTTATAAATATGACAAGGTGAGAAATGAGTTAGTAAACTTCAAAAGTAAGGAAGTAGGAGTAATAAGGTTGGCAGAGGTGGGTGTAGAAAACAATATAAAGGTGTACTTATTTTTGTATAACGTAAGGTTTTTATCGTATTGATAATATGTCATATCATTATGGTGTTGTGTCAACATTAAAGTTATCATGTTCGTGTCAGGTTCGTGTCGTGTTTGGATTTAACCTTAATATATCAGTATCGTGTCAGGTTCACCACAACCTTAGCATGTCAGGTTCAGGTTTAATCTTAACAGATCGGGTTGTTATTGGGTCAATCCAATTACAATTATGTTCGACCGTAAAAAAACGTATCTCAAGTTAATTAAAACCTAAGTAGTAATACGTGTTAGCCGACCCGAATGTCGAATCTCGTGGAAGACTATGTCGGGCTGTGATATATAAGCACTTGAACGAAGTAAAAATAGTTCCTAACACTCTAAATCAAATTGAGGAGATGATAATTGTCTAACTAATGAAAAGCAATAAACGAGGTACACATATGGATTAATGCCTAGGGTAAATCATCTACAATCTACACTTAATGCTCGTTCAATCAGCCTCAAGCTTTTAACAGGATTCTTCTAAGTTGATTAACTAATCACTTGCGTGTTCTTAAAGTCAATCGGTGATCATCACTCACGTGTACAAATCACAGTTAAAAGAATGTCAAATTCAAAATACGATTTCCCTTTTTACGATTCCGATTATAAGGTTTGGTTGTTCAATCAAAAAAAGAGACGTAGAGTAATTCATCAATTAGTTCCACATCTAGAGTATAGATGTTGATCAAACACATAAACTCTTAAGCACAGATTAAACAACCAATTAAAGATCGAATCAAAGCATCAAGTAATAGATTGAGATAATCAAACCTTAGAGAAGATCTAGTCAACCATAAGTAGAGAAAAATCCATAGAAAAGTAAAAGATGATGAACTTACTAAGGATCTTCACAAATTAAGTCGGAAAGTACTCCAATCCACTTGAATTACCAAGACCTAACTAAAGAAAAGCAATAAAAGGTGTTTCTAAGAGTGAATATTCCAGTACAATGTGTTGTTCTCTTGAAAATGACGCCCAAATGAGTTTTAACCATGCCTGTAACTACCAGCCAGTGGTCGCTGGCTATGCCTTTCTGACGCACGATTACTACAGAGCCAGCGGCCGCTGGCCTCCGCACTCTGAAGTTTTCTACAACAGCACCCCAGTGGGTGTTGGGGTGCTAGCGGGCGTTGAGCTCCTTCTTTCCTTCTTTGGCTCGGTTTTCCTCTTCATGCACCCTTCCATTCTTCCCGCTCCGCTCGGCTTGCATAGTTGACACACATGGCACGACTTCTAGCTCCATATTTCCCTTGTTTCCTTGACCTACATCCAAAATATGAAAACACACGACCGACGTAAAAACAAACAATAAAATATATGAAAAAGAACGACTTAAACACTAGACACGATAAAACAACAACCAAAAACATAACTAAAACATACTAAACAACTCCCCCACACTTAATCTTTTGATTGTCCTCAAGCAAAATTCAATACCCAAGCATCGGTACATACCAATGATCAACATGCTAGCCCAACCACCAATCATATTTGCATACCAAAACTTAGACTAGATTCAATTCTCAACCGTATTTGGTCACTCAATGAAGATGCAATGTTGCCCGTTACTAAGTTCATCAATATGTACATGATCACGATATACACACATCTCACATACCCCATCATCCACGCATTCGATTCCCCTAAATGTTAAAGTAAGACAAGCAAGTCCGCATACGGGTGTAATCATCGGGTCTAAACATCAATGGATCACATTGAGTGCCCTGATGTGGTTTTCCATACTCATTATCTATGATAAGTGGAGTAGAACCCACGGACTCGACTTGTCTCACTCTTTTACGCCCTTCTAGCGTTTATTATTCATTTTTTTTCTTAAGAGCTAAGGCTCTTTATTCGTTTTTTTTTAATTCAAGGGAACCAAACATATAGACTTAGGGAGTAATGACTCATAATCCTAATCATGATCACTATACATACAAATTAGAAAAGCAACATCCCCCACGTATCATCTCAACCACACAACCTAGCCCAATCAAGAACCAAACCTAGCTAAGTCTACCACCAATCATAACACATACAGGGCTCACATGTCAACAATCAATATATATCAACACAAAGATATCGAACAAGAAAGTAAACATATAATGATCAAGTTTGGAGAAATAACATAACAATCACAAAGACACACTAAAAGCACTAAAAACATACAAGAAAGCAACTAAACCCACCCCCCCCCACCCCCACCCCCACACACTGAAATCCTACTACGCCCTTGTAGTAAGGAGATAAAGAGAAAGGATAAAGAGACTTCCCTGACAACATAACGAGCCGGCAACAAGCCTAGAAATCGAGTGACTCCTAGAATTGTACCTACAAACAAGACAAAACAAACAAGCATAAAACATAACAAATAAAGAAATAAAAATAAAACATAAAAGAAAAAGAAATTAATACGCTGGAGGATCCTGTGGATCCTGATAATCGGATGTAGGAGGAGGTTGGGGATGAAATCCCGTCCATCAAGCCCATTGCTCCTCAAGAGAGGTTACACGGGTATTGACTGACTGAAGATGGGTATCCATCGACTGGAGCCAAGTATCCATCGAGTGAAGGACTTGGTTCTGAGAATCCAACCTCGAAAAGAGATCGGTGTAGAACCGTTGGAAGTCGTCTCTCATGAAATACCCGGATCCATATCCACTGCCGGACCCGTTAGCAAAGTCGCCTTGCTCATATGCGCCTTGGTACCCACTTAGGAACCCTCTAGACCCGTCCCCCTCGTAGGCTCTCTCCTCCATCTTAGCATCAGTGCCGGTGGGAGCCTCATCAGTGGGGGAGCGGTCTCAGTGGAAGGCCCAGCTCCTCCAGCTCGCTCGAGTGCCACCTCGAGCTCACGGAAGCGGCGTACACACTCTCTTTGTTCATAGGGAACAAAAGAGGTCTCGGAGGCATCTAAAAGACCGTTGTGCTTTAGAACGGAAGCACTCAAGTCAATGCTCTTCCTCCAGCTGTACGGGTTGGGTACCTGAAAACCAAAGTGACTAGTCAAGCGAACAAGAATGTATGCAAGAGCGGGATGAGTCTTCTTCCTCCATTTAATCCCATTAATCTGTGTCCAGATAAAGGATGAAATACAAACTTTTTGCCCTTTCAAAGCGGCAGATAGGAGGAAGCACTCATTGGTACTTACTTTATTGACTTCTGCCTTTCCCGATATATTAAATGCAATAAATTTGTGCAAGAGGGAAAGGGAATCATCTCTAATGAATCCACTAGGGGTGCCACTCGGGTTCCAATTATAGAGCCCGGTAAGTTCGTACCAAGAAGCTACAGGGTTAAACCCTTCAGAGGTTTGTATAGCTGCTCCCCTAGAAGAAGAAAAACCAAATACTGAATACATCACATAACGAGTAATATGCACATCATTACCTAAAAGCCTATAGTGGAAATAATTATGACCATCTCCAAATGCAAAAGTAGAAATCATTTTATAGGTCCAATCTACATAACCATCTAAACTCCCACTATCAGCAAGCTTTAAAAGTCTCAATGTTTTTAAATATGCACGCAATTGAGATCGAACATTCAACCTAGCTAACAAATCTCAATCATAATTATAACCATAATTGAAAGACAAAGCTCTTAAGCGTAAGTAAATTTGACCTTCAATTTGTTCATAAATCGGGAATTTGCAATTGTGGAAGTTCCGTTGAATGTTTTCCTTTGGGGAATTGGATTGCTTGTTCTCCTCCTCAGTTTCTTCAACTCGGCGCCGGATATTTCTCGACATTGTGGAAGTAGGAAGTGTTTGGTGCTAGGGAAGTGAGAATAGAGAAAAAGAAGTAGGAGAATTGGAGGAAGTGTGAAGGTGGTGGAAAATGGGAAGAAATTTGGAGAATGTGTAGTTTTGGGGATTTTGGATTTAATGGATGAAAAGAGAAAATTGTTGGATGAAAAGATAGGGAAAAAGATGGGTAGAATGAATTTGGAGAATTTGGGGTGAGATTGTAGAGTTGGAGGACGGATTTTGATGAAATTGGGGAGTACGGTTTTGTTTTGGGAAAGAAAAGAGAAGAAGGAAAGGTGGAAAGTGGAAGAAAAGGGAGAAGAAGATGTTTAAGTCGCGTGGACAAGTTAGGGCCAGCAGCCGCTGGGTTCTCAGCGGTCGTTGACCCTAACGCTCTCAATTTCTGCAAATGACGGGCCAGCAGCCGCTGGGTTCCCAGCGGTCGCTGACCCCTTGGTTCTGAAAATTTTTGAAAGGTCGCGCCAGCAGTTGCTGGCTATAGGTTTCAATCCTCCTCTCCTCTTTCTCGTTCCCTTTTCGACTTCCCTTTTTCTTTCTCATTCAATCACTTCCTTCCAAACTCCAATACTCTGTCTCGTCCCTACAACAAGGTAACTCCAATGAGACTCCAAACACACAAAACTTAAGAAAATAAACTAAGTTCAAACAACAAAAACAAGAAATGAAACTAAAATGTTTAATGTGGGTTGCCTCCCACGAAGCACTCGTTTATTGTCATGAGCTCAACACCTCCCAAACACTTCACTTAGTCTGGCTAGGAAGCTTGTCCTTCCTACTGCTTTGCACGAGCTCCCCCACCGTCTCGGCTAACTGCCCAACTTGCGTTTCGATTCTCCTCATCGAAGCTTCTACAATTTTGAACCTTTTGTTATGTGACTCAATAGCTCTGTTGAGGGTCTCTTCCACCGAAACCTTCGAAAAACCTTGAGGTTGTTGATGTGGTGGTGGTACAAACTGCTAGAATCCTTGTTGAGGCGGCATTTATTGCCCTTGTGGTGCTGGTTACCTCCATGAGAGATTGGGGTGATAACAATATCCAGGATTATATGCGTTCGAGTAAGGATCGAACTTCCTTGAAGAGCATTCACTTGCTCCTCATATCCCATTCCGGAATCAACTCCATGTGCACAGAGATTTGCTCCGTGCCCAAACTCTCCACAGATACCACATGTCTCATTCAAGTTCTCCTTACTTGGCTGCTCATCCACAGTCCGGATAAAATGAACTTGTCTAGTGAGTTTCGCCAGTTGCCTCACCATATCATTGCTCGATGTGGCTTCATTAACTTTCTTCTTCTGGCCTCTTGAGCTCCATTGTTGAGAATTCTCAGCCATGTTCTCAAAGATTTCGATCAGCTCCTCTGCAGTCCTACTCCCAATATCTCCTCCAGCTGCATTGTCCACCATATATTGGAAATTCTGGTGGAGGCTCTCGTAGAAGAATTGGTTGAGCAACTTCGGAGATAAATTGTGGTGGGGGCACTGCATCTGTAAACCTTTAGACTATTCACAAGCCTCATGAAGAGGCTCTCCATCCATCTGCGTAAAGGTCACCAATTGTGACCTCACCTCTTGCGTCTTTTGGTTAGGATACCATTTTGACATAAACTTCTCGAACACCTGGTTCCAATTCTGAAGGGAATTGGGAGCTAAAGATATAAATCATGTCTTAGCTTGGTCCTTTACTGTGTAGGGAAAACATATCATCTTCAACTAGTCTTCGTTCAAACCTCAAAGAGGGAAGGTTTGAACAATGGCATAGAACTCCCTGATGAAGTTCAATGCATCCTCCGCCAGCATGCCGTAAAAGGATGGTAGCTGGTTGAAGTAAATATTCTTCAGCTCATAGTTTCGAGTTGCTTCCCCTAATACGATCAGTGATGCTGAAGCTCCGAACACCGGTCTAGCCAACTCTCTCATCTGTCGGGCCGCCATCACTATTCTTGAACTTGATTCACTCCGGTCGGTGTCTGAATCCTGTAGAGGTGTGATTCCCGAATGATCTAACTGATATCTCGATTCCAAAAGATGTATGTTCTCAACCTCCTCTTCCAGGTTGACTGTTTGTAGCTTCCTCCTACGATGCACGTTGTCTAACACGGGTGTCAATCTTCTATTCAGACTTCGGCGTCCGTGCATGCACTACCTAGCACCACAAAAGAAAGCAGTCAAACGCAACTTGCGGTTGAAAACTCCTAACAAAACGAAAAACAAAAATAAAATCACGAAACACAACAAAAACAAAACAACACAAACACAACAAATGAAGGAATAAACAAACACACCAAGTACTAATAACCAAAATGCCTATAGCCTTCACCGGCAATGCCGCCAAATTTTGTTCAACCATAAAAAAACGTATCTCAAGTTAATTAAAATCTAAGTAGTAATATGTGTTAGCCAACCTGAATGTCGAATCTCGTGAAAGACTTTGCAAGGTTGTGATATATAAGCACCTGAACGAAGTAAAAATAGTACATAACACTCTAAATCAGATTGAGGATATGATAATTGTCTAACTAAAGAAATAAACGAGGTAAACAAATGGATTAAAGCCTAGGGTAAAGATCATCTACAATCTACACTTAAAGCTCGTTCAATCAACCTCATGCTTTTAACAGGATTCTCCTAAGTTGATTAGCTAATCACTTGCGTGTTCTTAAAGCCAATCGGTGATCATCACTCACGTGTACAAATCACACTTAAAAGAATGTCAAATTCAAAACACGATTTCCCTTTATACGATTCCGATTATAAGGTTTGGTTGTTCAATCAAGAAAAGAGACGTAGAGTAATTCATCAATTAGTTCCACATCTAGAGTATACATGTTGATCAAGCATATAAACTCTTAAGCACGGATTAAACAACCAATTAAAGATCGAATCAAAGCATCAAGTAATAGATTGAGATAATCAAACCCTAGAGAAGATCTAGCCAACACTAAGTAGAGAAAAATCCATAGAAAAGTAAAAGATGATGAACTTACTAAGGATCTTCACAAACTAAGTTGGAAAGTACTCCAATCCACTTGAATTACCAAGAACTAACTAAAGAAAAGCAATAAAATGTGATTCTAAGAGTGAATATTCGAGTACAGTGTGTTCTTCTCTTGAAAATAACACCCAAAGGAATTTTAACCACGCCTGCAACTGCCAGCCAGCAGGTCGTTGGCTATGCCTTTCTGACGCACGATTACTGCAGAACCAGCAGCCGCTGGCCTCTGCACTTTGAAGTTTTCTGCAGCGGCACCCCAGCGGGCGCTGGGGTGCTAGCCGGCGTTGAGCTCCTTCTTTGGCTCGGTTTTCCTCTTCATGTACCCTTCCATTATTCCCGCTTCGTTCCACTTGGATAGGTGACACACATGGCACGACTTCTAGCTCCATATTTCCCTTGTTTCCTAGTCCTACATCCAAAACATGACGATCGACGTAAAAACAAACAATAAAAGACACGTAAAAGAACGACTTAAACACTAGACACGACAAAACAACAACCAAAAACATTACTAAAACATACTAAACAAATTCGATTTGCACGATTTGACAAACCTAAGGGCACTCATATTTACGAGGAACCGTGTAACCATGGATATTTCGTAGAGGTTGATGAATCTAAAGGAAAGAGCATATATATAAGGTGAGGGCCAAAACTCTTATGCAGTAACTCGCTAAGAAATATAAGGTGAGGATGAAAAATAATTAAAATTAAAACAAAAGGAACATAACCTCTTATGCGTGAGAATTTGATATTCGTGAAGTGGATCCAAACACTTTTGGAATCAGTGGGAGTTGTTAGAATGTAATATCAAGTCCAGAGCATGTGACATGTAGAAATGACACATGGCAAAACTAATAGTCTATAAAGTATAACTACGGATCAGATCTGTGACGACTTCTAGACTTCTATCTAACATCTGATAAGTTTCTCATTTAGATCTAATAAACTAGATTTTAATTCCAGACTTAGATTTAGTAAAACATATCTTAAATTCTGACTCGCGCCCGATAAGACTAAAATGGAGAATGAACAAGCAAGGCATGTGGTTCGATAATGTCTGACATGGTGTCAACATAATTGTATAAGAATGACATCTCTCCAATGGCTTGGTGGACCAACACACTTGTCACTCTGAGATTGGAGAGTAATCCAATAGGGAATATTCTTTGATATGGATCTTGCCCATATTGAATTTTTCATTTTACACCTGGGAATGTTGGGGAATGGTGGACAAATCCCTATCATTCTCAACCTAGAAATAGAAGAACATCCCTCCTCATTCGATAGCGTATTCTAATTCAAAATCCTCTAGCATACTTGTGATTTTTCACGAGCACACACTTACATATGCACTCAGTCTACGTTGAACTGATTTTAGTGTCTGAGTCTCTCCACGAAAAACTCTATTTATCTCAGGACTTGTTATGAAGATTTCCCTGTGACAACTCCATCTCCCAACAAGTCTCTATGAGATTCACGGTAGCAAACATCTCTTGTTTTCTAAGTCAACGAATTATTCACTCAAGATAATATCAAATTAAGACAATTTTTTTTATCCTTCAATATACGTTTTTTTGTGAAATTCAACTCAAATATAAGAGAATTAAGAGTCTCGTGGTTTTAAAAGTTAATCATATAACATTAAGGAAAAAATGGACTATTGAAATTAGTATCCTCCGTTAACAAAAAATGTACTTTTATTAGTCGTTTAGGTCATCTACTAATAATGTATATTTTCCTTATTTAGATATGGTCTCACAAAATACTCAATATTTGAAATCTCTTATATATTATATATTGTGGAATTCATTTTCCACTAAAAATATATTGTTCAGCTTTATTCTAAAACTCGTATCAACTCTCTCACAATACGTTTTTTTGTGGAGAAAGGAAGTATTGGAAAACAGAAATTAAATATTGCTTGATAAACTCATATGGCACGTGTTTTAGATTAAGAGAAGATACAATGTTTTTGCATTAAAAGCTGGAGTTTGCAAGTTGGTATGCAATTGGACTTATACAAGACTAGGGTCAGAACGAAAAATGGTGGCATTAGACAAAAAGAAAGAAAAATATATACTGCATTTCATCTATCTTAACTACTAGTACTAGCCATTAGGAGAATCATATCTCATCCACTTCCTCAAAGATTCCCTTGTGCATATGCATTCCACTTGCACACCATAACTATTTTACAAAACTAAAGAAATAATTTTTCATGTAAAAGATTTTGCCCACTTATAACGGCCTACTTTTTCAAAAAGTTTCAGATATTTAATTTTAGCAGATCGGTCTGGGTTGGTCCGAGTCCAACTCGATGTTCGCCCCTACCCGAACGGATGACGAGAGACTGAGCCCACCTAATGACATGGTGGACCCAATATACCTATATCACATGACCAACGGGCTGACCCAACCTAGCCGACTGGAATATTATTGGCCCAAATTCAGCCCAACAATATATTACATATATCATAATTATACGTAAATATAATGTTTAGTTATAGTCGAATCATGAATATATGTACTACTAATTTAAATTTATTATTATATTTTCAGAATTAAAGCAATAGAACCAAAAATCGTGAGTAATAATAATTATGAGATCTCAATTAAAGCATCTGGGTTTCCTCCTACGATCTATCTCTCCTCTTGATTTCCCTGTTATTGTTTAGAAGCAAGATTTACTCAATAGAGGATTTCTCATCCTATTAATATTCACTAGTATTCAATTGTTCAATAGTTATTGGCCTTAGAACATTGCAGGTTTCTGAGTAAGAGCTCGTTGTTCACGAGCCCGAACCTGAGTGAGAGTTTAGGGCTGTGGAGGATTGGAACTCGGGAGTCGGGCTCCCATTTGAGAGCCTGGTCTTGGGAGGCCCAGTCAGGTAGGAGTCCGCGTTGTGGGTCGCCTGGCTCGGGCTCCCACCCAATTATTTTTTTTTAATATATATATATATATATATATATATCTTATTTTTTTATTCTATATTTATCTATAAAAACTTCATTTATCCCACTCATTTTACACCTCTTTTTTGTATTTTATTTATAATAATTTTATTTCAATTTTAAATTAATATACTTTTAATTTCTACATTTTACTATATTTTTTACTTAATAGTAATTTATTTTATTTCACATTAATTTCTGGTACTTCAAATATTAATTTACATGTAGTAAAAAATTAAAAATTAAAAATATGAAAATTAAATACGAGACCTCTCACTGTCAAACATTTTACAAACTCTTGAATGATAATGAACCTACAAAAAAGTTTTAAAAATTACAAAAATAGTATGCAAACCCCAAATATGGGAGCCCATTTAGGATGCTCTTATTACTTGATGTTTTGTGCCCTTGAGCAAGAGAATAACATCTTTTACAAGATATATACATATTTATTTACTTATATTCTGTCAAGTAGCTCACCACCATCACCTTTTCTTCTGTATATAAACAGATACTTCACAAAACTCACTCACTCACTCTCCCCACACACTCCACAATCCACATTCTACACCTTTAATTTCCTTAAAATTTCCTTCTTGGAGTCTACATAAGACTACATCTTCGTTAGGCGATGGCCTCAACATCTTTGACATCTTCACGTAGCTCGGCTTCGTCCTCGTGGTCATCGAAGCAAAACAAGCAGTTCGAGGAGGCCTTGGCTAGGTTCGATAAGGATACACCCGACCGTTGGCACAACATAGCCCGAGCAGTTAAAGGAAAATCAGCAGACGAAGTTAGGAGGCATTATGAAGTTCTTGTTATGGACATTATGCAAATAGAGACTGATCAAGTGCCTATTCCCAATTACAGAGCAGCTGCAAGAGGATATGCTCATGAACCAAGGTATGTACATATATTAATATATAGACAATAAATTCCTTCTATCCATCAAAACAAATTTTCATTCTTCTACATAATATAATCTATATATACCTATCTATAAATTAACAATCAGTATAAAATATAAAATAACGGTTTCTTGTGAAATTGGTTTTGCCTAAATTTTTAACACCATACGATAATCCAACACGAACCTACACGAAATTAATGAGTTTGGGTTGACCTTTATTGTGTTAATGTCCTTATATGGTTGACCCAAATTGTATAATATCACATTATTATTATCTCATCCAGTATATATTATGGAGCAACGTCTCCTATATTCTCAAATTTTAAAATATCAATTATTAATTTGTATTTGCGGGATTTATCAAATTGTATAAATAGAATTTTTTTAGGTTGTTATCAAATTTGGTCATTATCATGTCAGATCAATTCGGAAAAACAAATGTGTCTGTTTGAGTTCAAAATGAATTGAGATTTGGATTATTCAGGTTGAGGTTGGATCGGGTTTGACCTTAATAGGTTGGGTCGTTATCAAGTTGACCCGGTAACGACCTAACCCGGCCCAATTGTCACCTTTAACATAATGCATATATCCTTCTAATATATCTATATTCACAAAAATATTGTAATGTAATAATTCTATAATTTTAAGTAGTATTAAAAAAGTGTTGATTCTTATAAATTTCGCAATTCATGATATATATTTTGTTAGATCAATAAATTGCAAAATGGGTGTAAACTTGATTCATTGTGTGGTTACTAGCTAGCTAATATGGTTATAGTTCGTGCAATATCTCTAAGTAGAAGAAGATAACAAAATTAGTATTCTGGATGACACCACATGAAATCTAATCTTACTACTTTTATATAATATCAGATGCGCCTTCCATATTTTTCCTCATTATTAGAAGCATCTTTCTCTTTTGGTTATCATGATAAGGTCATCACATGATAGAAGTTTCTGAAATATAGAGTGAATATAAAAAATGGTTAAATAATATTAAAAAAATAGTTATCAATATTATAATATTTAAATTTTAATCATTTTTACTAAAATATTTTTTTAATTATTTTTTACATTTATGTGTATATCATATTAAATCATATTATTCATATATTATATTCAATTTTATTAAACCGAATATACGTATAAATAGTATGAATGGGTAATTATATTCATACATTCCATATCATTTTTATCATTCATTCAATTAAACTTTAAGCAGAAGATTTTTTGTGGTAACTCACATTCACAATAACTACATTTTAAATATTATGATAACTATTATTTAATTATCTTTTAAAATCCTATTTGACTTTTTTTATATAATAAATATAAAAATATACTAGCAACTAAAGTTGACAGCATGTAAGGAAGTGACTAGAACCATTGAACCTTCGTCTTTATCTTATATAAATATATAAAAATATAATGTTAATAAATATTATTCACTGTAAAAAAAATTATTTTAGCAATGAAAAAATAAAAAAATTGGTTACTAAAAATATTAGTAACAGATTCATTCGTAACAATATCAATGGTTGCTAAAAAATTTAATAACAGAATATATTCCTTTACTATATATAATAATGGAATTGTAACGGAATTTATGTTTCTACAATGGTTTTTTTAATTTTATAACAAAATTGATACGAAAAATTATGGTACTAAATATTTCATAACAGATAATTCCGTCACTAATTTTGTTACTAACATTTAACAATAATTTCATAACAATTCCGTTGTTAATCAGTTAAAATTTAGAAACAGAAAATTTTTTCGTCACTATTTCGTTGCTATATAATGCATTTTTTGTAGTAATTCTTAATATAAATATATATATAATATATTAGCCAGCTTAATTTTTGTTTTCTTTTTAATTTCTGATTAACATGAACAGGCTTATGAGGAATCTGAAGCTGCAGTGATGAGCAAATCCTTCACGAGTACATACAACATTACTAAATGCTATGGGTCACAACTTATATACATAGTCATGTACCAAGAAACATCAAAATAATTGTATTTCTCAGCTTCAAAAATAATGAAAATTAATTATTCTATAGTATGATATTGATATATGCTATGACCATCACCCCTTGTATTGCTGGAAAAGAATATTTATGAATGGACTTGTGTGGTTGATTTCTTGATGTCACTCTCACAAAAGAACAAAAGACAGATTGAAGATAGGAATATGGAGAATGGGCTAAAAATAGAAAACGATAATATTGGTATATGTTTTACTTCAGCTTGGATAATTTATTTTAGTTGGTGTTCGATATTCTTGTGAAAAATTGATTATAAAACTTGAGAAGCCAGAAGAAACTAACGTGCTGAGATGTTTAAATAAATAGTTGAGAAATGCTCGTAAGTGAATTTTCTAGGTAGAGTGGTCATGAAGCAGTGGGTTTCCATGGTTTGCATGCATGTGATCGCATTTTGTATTTGTATATACTAATATATATATCCATTTCTCTCACTAAAGTTGGTTTTTTTTTACTAAAAGGCTCTCCCATATTAAGAAGGTATTTGACTAAGTTTATTTTAAACTGCTTATAAACTATTACAAAAGCTTATAAGTTGAGAAAATATGTTAGGTGAAACTATTTATTTTTGGAAAAGCTTATTTTTGCAACTTATAAACCCTCGAATAGCATGATTTGTAAATATTTTTAAAGAGATTATAAGTTTTTAAACAACTTATAAGCTCTTTTAAAGAGCTTATAAGCTTAGTCAAACCATGTTAATTTCAGTGAAACACAGAAAATATTAAATTTTGCAACTTTTGACGGTGCATGAATTGAATTAATACATTAATCATGAGAAATATAATTTATTTTGGACTTTTCGAATTCAATACTGTATATAAAGTTTAACTAGATTAGTTTATGAGATATATATATAATATATATATTAACAATTTTTTTGGTTGCTTTGAAATAAGGTTTAGAGGGTTAGCTCGATTACTGGAAACTGACTAGGAATAAAAATATCGATTATCCTTTTAAGAGTATTAGTGATTTGTCTAGACAATCTCTTAAAGAGGAAGCTGAACTTGTCAAGTGATCAAACAGGTGGTGATCTGATGACCGAATATATTTAAGTATTCTTAACAAGGTTGATCCGCGTACTAAAATTTTATGGTTTGTTGGTCGTTCTTATACTTCGTAAAAACATTTTTTGACCAAGTCTTAGTAACAGGTAAGTATGCAAAGTCAGTAGAGATAAAATTGACCGAATATAAAATGCAAAATATTAAAGAACACAATTAATTTAATGTGGTTCAAAAAACCTCTTATGTCCACGCTTGCTCTAAAAATATCAGATAATCTTTTACAAGATTCCTAGATTCTATCTTTTTTTTTGATAAATAAATAAATCCATTAATAAATAAACAGAAGTACAAGCGGGGCCCAAATTAGTGGGAAATGAAATTTAACTTGATGTCATAGGGATCCGACAAAGAGGATACTCATAACATCAACCAAGCCAGAATCAACAACAAAGGTGCAAGTGGAAACAAAGGAAACTAAGTCCCAAAATTAGTCCAAAACACACTTGGAGACACAATTTAGGTGTGGGGCTATCTAGTCAAAGTCAAAGGCAAAGGAAAAAAATTAAAAAAAGGCCATGTCATGATCGGTCCAATCTTGGTGTGATGCCCGCCATGGCCGTCGTGTCTCGGTTGTGATTAGGCGGGTGGTGCGCCATGGACATCGTGTCTCGGTGGGGGGCGCGCCATGGGCGTCGTGTCTCGGCGGGGGGAGCGCCACGTGCACCAGCTCTCGGCGGAGAGCGCGCCATGGGTGCCAGGTCTCGGTGTGGGTGCGTGCCTTGGGCACTGTGTCTCGGCGGGGGTGCATGCCCTAGGCACCTTGTCTCGGTAGGGTGCGTGTCATGGGCGTCATGTCTCGGCGAGTGATGCATCATGGGCGCCAAGTCTCGGCGGGGTGCGCGCCATGGTGCACCATGTCTATGTGGGATGCACGCCATGGGCGCCATATTTCGGCAGTGGCACGGGCCATGGGCGGCAAGAATCTGCAGGGGGCGCATCATGGGAGGCGTGTCTCGACAGTGGTGTGGGCCATGGGCGGCAAGAGTCGGCAAGGGGCGCGCCATGGGTGGCATCACTCGGCAGGTTGCGCGCCACAGGGTGTGAGAGGCTATCTAGGTGATGCAGGAATGGAGTAAATGGCATGCGCCAGGGGCAGGAACTCGGTCAAGGTATACCAGTCAATTTAACCAAAAGTATGTCTAAGGTGTCATTCTAATGTCCATTCTTGTCACTTCAAATTTTTTATTTTTGACTACTATAGGGAGAGGGTGTCACTTGGGCATGTGACACCAGTGGTCAGGCCATGGCTCGGCATGCATTGGGCGCTTAGCTCGGGAGCTTACCAAGGGTTGAAATTTCGACGGTGGTCCGGCGCAGGCTCCGGTTGTGCTCCGGCGACTATGCGGCTGATCCCCTCTTCCAGCCGTGGCCCGTGTCCCAAGGTAAAATTTCCCTCATGTGCGAAACTCAACCCAACAAATAGAGAATCAGCGGCCTAGGGGGTCTTGGCACAAAGATCCCAGGGCGGAGAAAGAAATGGATAGACATCTAGCTACCCGCACATGGGAGCGGGTGGTGCATGACATAGGCGCCCACACTCGGACGTGTGTGTGCTGCTCCATTGTTTGATGGTGATGATGGTCGAGGGCTAGGGCACACACACTCGGTCATGTGGGAGGTGCTAAAATGCTATGGTGCTAGCTAGATGGCCAAGGCAGACATACTCGGTTGTGCGGACGGTGCAAGAGGCTAAGGTTGCGGCCACGGGGCCATCGGGGAACGTACTCGGACGTGCGGGCAGAGCTTGAGCTAAAATATAGGACCTCGAGGCCATCAGACGCATTCGGACGTGCGTGCGGAGCTTGATGCTAAAATATGGGGCCATCGGTGCACGCACTCGAACATGCAGGCAGCGCATAGTGCAAAGAAATGAGGCCCTGGGGCCAACGGCGCACGCACTCGGTCGTGCGGGCGGAGCTAGATGCAAAGAAATGGGCCATGAGCCCTTAGTTCACGTACTCGGACGTGCGGTCGGAGCATGGTGCTAGGAAATGGGGCCACGGGGCCAACGACACACGCATTTGGTCATGCGGGCGGTGCTGCATTGATGATGATGGGTGGCCAAAGTCCGAAAGGAGCACATTCACAGATGAATGGGCAGAACAAAAACATAGGCAAGGCCAAAGAAGCCCGAAAGGGCAAGGCTAAATGTAGCAAATCCTAATTCACACAAACTCCACCAACTAACCCTAAAGAGAATGAAGTCCACTAAAAATTGATAAGCTCATGAGGGAACATATGATAGAGTACCTTGTATACATGCATTTTGATTTTCTCCACAAGATCAGCGAGTATCGACCAAATTTCCTCAAACATGCAATATTCCAAGCTTACAAATAAGATAGATGGTGCAGGAAAGAGCAATCCAGTGCGCCTTCTTAAGAATGGCTTACCTGGTTTTAACTTTCTTGATCCATTTGGCTGCACTAAGAAGCGTTGTGGATCGAGTTGTGAGCCCAAGCCAATTTCGAATGTGTGCCCAAATTGACTCGGAGAAACCACATTCAAAGAAGAGGTGGCCTATACTTTCAGGTCTTGTACAAAAGCAATATGTCGAATCCACATCATGAAAATGAAGCTTGTCTCTAGTAAGAAGACGGCCCATATAAGAAAGCCAAGCTATGAAAGCAAATTTTTGGGGGATAAATCGCTTCCATATATTCTGTAGACTGATGACGTATTGAGTCTAGTATTAGAACATTCAAATTGAAGGAAATTTGCGGTTGCAGTGATGCCTCCAAAATGAAGAACAAGTTTATCTCTGATGCTAATGATTTATTTGATGAGGACCGAATCACGGATTTTAGGTTTCCATCTTATTTATATTGGTTGAGTACCAACCACAAATTCAGTCTAACTTAACTAGAATATGTGCACAAGTTATTGATTGTGACCTTTTCAAACTTAAAGTCCTTTTTGCAATCGATCTCCTTCACTTACAAAGATTAATTTTAATGTTATGACAAAAGGTATCACAAGAATTATTACAGTAGAAAATCAAAATCTATTACACGGTTATAAAGAGGTTATAACAGATTTCTAATCGTGAGATATTTCTGACTAGGATTAGAAATGATATTCCAAAATCTGAAATCTTTCGACGACAACACTTGAGATATTTTGTTGGTTTTCGTAAGCTTGTCATGTGGGACTTTTGAAGATTTCTTGGCAGAGTTTTTGTTTCATTAATTTCCCATCGTTGATTCTGCAGTAGGATTGAAGTAGTTATAAGCATCTAATTGGAATAACATTTGTTAGATAATATTAAATGTCATTAAATACGGAAATTAGTCTTTGTACAATTATACTCCATCGTCGTTGGTTCATCGTTGGTTTCCATTAATGGAAACATTCTTGAAGTTTTGTTCTAGGGTTTGATGCAAATAGCTTCTAGGAAGAATGCTGACAGGACATAAGGACATGTCGAAGTTGATCTATGTAGGTAGACTGTTGCAACCTTCTCAACAGATAGATAGGAAGCTTATTGGTACAAGTCTCCAGATCAGGTAGATGAGCTTCCAGGCCGATGTAGCAAGTAAGGTCGATCTTGTGAACAATATCTATAAATCAATCTCAACCTTACATAGTGATCGATTTGTTCTATTATATAAGTGAACTTAACCTAACTATACTAGATCAAGTTGATTATGAAACCTAAGATAATGTTGATATAGACAAAATTGATAAATTGATCTTTGTGATTACAAGGTTGATCAACATGTCTTATAACATGAGAGAGATTGATGTGTGCTATATAATATCGAGATGTTTCTATATAGGGATGATAGCGGATTTTGGACCCAACGGATCTTGATCGGATCTGGAGTTTTTAAATTTTTTTCCAATATCATAGCTAGTGTTCACATTTCGAGACTCAGATCTGACTTGTAGATCCGCCTATTCAATTATTATTATTATATATATATATATATTAATATATACTCCCTTCGTCTCATTATTTATGGCACATTACTTATGGACACGTATATTAAAGTAATGTAGCCTAATAAAGTTGACTAATTTTTAAAAGTCAAACCTTAAAATAGTCAATCCCCAAACAAAAAAAGTAAAAAATAGTTACTCTTACGATAATACCGCCTCCATAAAATTGCATGACCAAAACAAGTCATGGTTGTGTAATTATTTGTGATTTTGGATATGAAATTACATGAGCACGACTGTCACTTGGTCATGCTCGTGTAATTACATGTGTGATTGTGGAGATGAAATTACACGAGCATGACTGTCAAATTGTTAATTGATCATGCTCGTGTAATTACATATGTGATTGTGGAGATGAAATTACATGAGCACGGCTATCACTTGGTCATGCTCGTGTAATTTGTAGAATTTTTTTAAGTCGTGACAAAGGCGACGACAGCAGCAATGGGGCGGTGGCAAAGACAGCAGCGACGACGACGACGACGGTGGTGATAGATTATGGTGGCAACAATGTTGGAGTGTATGTGCAAAGAATTTTCTATTTTTTGAAGCTTAATTAATAGTAAGGATAATAAAGTATTTTTACAAAAAAAAACTGACTATATTTTACATATTTTTTTTATAAATTGTTTA